>PVIH01003929.1:0-93306 GCA_004025045.1 Sigmodon hispidus
GATTTCTTGTCCTCACCTACTTCCCACCTTCCCTCACCTGCTCTCTCTCCACACAGTACCTGCTGTCCATGGTGGTGGAGTACTTTGGCCGACTTGGGCTGCCTGGACATCTCTACAACAGGATCCACTTCTTCCTGGCCCTGTGAGCATCTCATGGGGACCAATCTGTCCAAATCCCACTCCTAAACCTTCCATCACACCATGAGTGTGACTCTCGGCCACAGAGTAGTAGGGGAAGGAAGACAGACTACTTTCTGGTGTCATAGAAGTAGTTAAGAAGGAAGAAAGGGAGGTTTCCTTTTCCTGGCTAAGAAATGAATGAGTACTGCAGGCTTTGTATCGGGGATGTCCTGGAGATAGTCTAGACTAAAGTCACCCTACACAGACTGCTTCTCCATGCTCTCTCTAGAGCTACATGTTCCCACCTGTGACTGACTGTCGCAGTTAGGGACATGCACTTTCCATTTCCTGTGTTAGATACATCGCCTGTGACATGGAAGAGGATGACCCCATATCTAAGAAGAGCATCTTTCAATTTGTGCTGGGCAGAGACACATGGCAAGACTTGTACAAGGACTTCCAAAGGCTGCAGAAGGAGTTCCTCCAAGTCATAGATTACCGAGCCTGGGTTACAAGACAGGAGTGTGAAGAGGTCTGCCAGGGTTCAGCCACGGGTGTGGGTAGACAGGGTCCTGCCCAGAGAAGAACAAGGTTGGGGAGGCCCATTCTCCTGGACTCACCTCCCATTTCCCTTTCAGATCCAAAACCAGAACCCACACCACTGGGTCTGGAGTCGGGTGCGCCAAAGCGCCCCTTAGGTTCCCAGACCTGGGAACCATCAGCAGGGTCGTGGGGCACAGGATGGCATATGTGCCAGGTGAGTCCTGGCCAGGGCCTCTACACGGACTAGCTCTGTCCTCTGAGCCCCTGAAGCTGTATTCTGGGATGTTTATTCGTGGGAGAAAGCTCTGCTGTCCCTTCTCTTGGGAGTTTTCTTTCAAATGGGAGCACATGAGCATATGAGCACTGCTGAGGTAGAAAGGGTATTTAAATACCATTTCTTCAATGGATTGTATCACAGTACCCTGTAATCTATGGCATAAGGTTTAAATTTGCATGTACTTTTTTGTTGTTCATTTTTTAACTCACAGAAAAAAGTTTTAAACTCATATTGTCTAGGTAACAACTCCTGTTTGGGCTCAGGGAGCATTGGAAATTACAGCTAAATTAAAAAAAAAATACAGGAGTAATCCACGCTAGAGAAGAGACTCCCTATGTGACTCTTGAAGAAAAGAAAAATTCCAACACCTGCTCCTAGGTTTTTTGCATGTTTACCTCCCACATGAAGTAAAGTTCACTGAGCTGGGTCCCTGAAGGACATGATCAGGTCACATTTTTTTCTTTTTCTTTTTTTTTTATTATTATTATTATGAACAAAGAAGTCACACTTTCTATCCTGTATATCCTTATTCAAGGTCCTTTCCCCCTCCCAACACATCAGGTCATTCTCTCTTCTCCACCCCACCCCCACCTGGGACAGGCAGCAGGTGGTCCCAAGGTCCCACTGTCCCAATATTGTTTACTTCAGTCTCCACTCCTGGCAGATCCAGTTTTCTCCCCGAAACCTCAAGACTGAGTCAGGTGTTCCTCTAGGGGGTATGTTTCAATGGGCAACTGAAGCCAGGGATCACTAGCCTCTGAAAACAGTGAGATTACTGGGAAGAAAAAGGAGCCAGTGGGCAGGGAATTCTGTGAGGAAGTCATAAATGTGAAATAGCACAGAAACAACAGCGATGTCACACGAAGTTCAGGAGTCCTGGATCAGAGGAGGAAGATCTTACTTAAGAAGCCAAGGCAGGCTCTGGGGTGTAGCAGGAACCAGGAAAGGAGGCGTGACTCTAGTCAGAGGATGACATCATGCCTGCCTACTGGGCAAGCACTGTCTTGGGAAACTTGTCAGAAACCCTCAAACAAGTCTACAGGTTCTCCAGTGGCGGCTTATCCCACAAGATGATGGCGACATCTCACCAGGGGCTGATGGGAAGCTCTGAGACACTGAGTATAATGGTGTGGACACCAGGATCAATGTAGGGTAGAGCAAAGGGGATCCCATGGAATGCAGGCTGTTTCCACAGGGAAACACCCAGCCTACAAATGAGCGAGGCAAGGAGCAGATATGCGTGAGGAAGAGCAGGGAGGGGATGAGGGTCTCTGGGGAACCCCAACACTGGGGACAAGACTGAGGACCAGGAACATGGACTCATGGAGGACAAACAGGGCAGACCCCAGGGGTCTCAGTGATGCTGACAGACGACATCTGCAAGGCAGGCATGGCTCAAACCAGCAAGAGCAGGAGCATATAAATTCAGCACACACCGCTGACATTATCATAATATTCATATTATTTTAGTTATATTGTTTTTACTCTTATTTTTGCTATAATTGGTTATCATATTTTCATTGTATTTTTTGGTTATATGTTTTTCATTTTAAAATTTTGGTTATTGGTATATTATAATGTTTGGTGTCATTACTTTTGTTTATTATCTTATTATATTTCTAGTATGTTTCTATTAGCTATTTTTGCTATATTATTTGACTCAATGTTTTTGTTATTTCATTTTTATTATAGTTATAGTGTATAGTATAGTATATATAGTATAGTATAGTATCTGTTATTTTGGCTGTACTATTTTTGCTATACTTTTTAGTTATAAGAACTACTTATGCTATTTTGCTAATAATTTAGCTTGTATACTTTGATTACAATGGTTTGGCTATGTTATTTTTGCTAGGTTATTTTAATTGTAATATTTGGTTATATTATTTAAATTACATTATTTCATGACATTAAAATATGTAATAGACTAAGTTATCCTACTTTCTTTTTAAAATCTTGTCACATTTCAGTAACACTGACTTGCTAATATTATTTGTAGCATCATTTTGTTCTGATATTACATGGCTTATATTATCAGTTACATCATTATTATATTAATATAAATATTAATATAAAGTAATATTAGTATATTAATTATATATTGATGTTGATATATTAATAATTTGCTAGAACTCTGTCTCATAGAGCACAATTCAGCTCTTTACTATTTGAGAGATACCAAAGTGATTCTGAGGTGTTACAAGCAAGGTCTGAAAAAGGGGGCTGGCAGGCGAGCACCCCCAAGGTTGAGTAGCATGCATATGTGGATTGAAAAGGAAGCCCAGGTTCAGAACTCCACCAGAGTCTGTAAGGTCATAGGCAAAGAAGCAAAGCATCTAAGCTCCTGGAAATCAGGTGGTGGCTAGGTATTAAACCACATTCAACCACACAAATTCACCTCAAAATAAGAATGTGGGAGGTCTGAAGTGTCACAGTGTGATCAAAATATTCTACAATATTTCCCAATTTTTTGTTTAAAGAAAAGGGTTTTAACTCTAACCTAGTAAAATAATATACAATAATCACAATTATTAGGAAAGAATTACACTTAAAATATCCAGTTCATTCTGCATTTGGAAAATTTGGAGAAATTTCTCCATTATCTATTCTGTCTTTTGATTACCAAGTTTTTCACCTCAACTGTTTTGTGTCATAACTTGTATTACCATCCCAAAACATCATTTAAACCTAGAAACATGTTCTTAAATATACTTAAGTTTTTATGTTTCTCAACCTTATAAACTTTTTATCTCTTATGTTTTTCTAAATTTGATAATAAGAAAAACTAACAACTATCTAGCATTCAACCCCATCAAAGACCTGAGGAGGATATACTCTTACCTGAGTACACAGGAAGTGCAGAGGAAGCAACTTCCAAAGCCATAGAAATGACAGAAATAGCTGGCTATCTTCAAAGTCACTCAAGGTTCCTCTACAACATTGGGGCATCCTTCTTCAGCATCCAGGCCTAGAGTATCTGACAAACTTTTCTGTTAAACAAGAATTTTAAAGGGCTGTTCTACCTTGTGTTGGCATAGTTCAGCAATTGATTTTTGGTTTTTTTTTTTTTATTTTTTAATCCTGCTTGTATAATATAAACACCATACTGTCAGTAGTCAAGGCAAGGGCAGTTTCTTTGCCCAGTGGCAAACTTTGTCACAATTTAAGGAAATTCCATCTGGATGTTCTTCAATGCCCATAACCACATTTGAAATAAATTGGTGCTGTTAGAAACAAATGTGTCTCACTGTCATAAAAAGCCTTGCATTATTAAAACATCTTAAATGTCATATTCTGTAGGTCTCTGAAGTGTTTGAAAAAGATATCTCTGACGTTGAAAGCATACCTATGTGACTTCAAATTTGTTATAGATGACTAACTACTAATTTCTTAATTATCCCAGTTTGTAATAACAGCCTTTAAGGCTAGAACTTTATGTTACATTTTAAAATGAGGTGCATATGTAAAATACCCTAAACAACAGTACAAAAACATATATAGTGTGCTATAACAAAAAAAACTTAAATTTGTGTCAATATACAAAAATCCAAACCAAAGCAAAATATTTGAGACTAAAAGTAGCTTCTTAGTTGGTTATCCTATTATTTCTAGACATCCCCCATTTTTATATCTTTTAGAAAACGATCCCTGAATCTAACCACCTATTTTTAGTTTCCTCCCTGATAACAAACAATAACAACTTGTAAAAAATTCCCGTAAACAATGAAAAACATCCATTGAACAACCCACTCAACTTATGGGATTGTGGGTATTGGGTTCTCTAGACTGCTTCCTGTTATGTGAGGTGATAGCATCTCTGGGTACCCTGAGAACATTAAGGTAATGACCAGGTCCTGAGAGAGCTGACTGTAATTTTTTTGTCTAGTTTCTGTGTGAAACGAAAGTGTACAGCTTACCTGTTGGTTTGTCTGGAATAGTCTGGGAGGCTGGAGCATCTCAGCTAGCAGCTTTAAAGTTGCTCTGGATGTAGAATTTTGAGGAAAATGCAACAGAGGTATTCTGAGAGGCTGGATCAAATGGACTACTTGTCTTCATTAGTGTCTGGTCACCTTTTTTTAATTTTAAAAACGCAGGCTTTTAAAGTTAACATGCATATATGTGTATATTTATGCGTATGTTCATATATGCATTAACAGAAGTATGAAATTTTCAGTGTACACAAATAAACTAAAGATGATTCTCAGCTCTCTGAGCACGTAAAAGATGTGCCAACTCTTTAAGTCCATTTGGACTGCATAACCAAACTGTAATATATCTATCCATGCCAAATGAAAGGGTGACATGTGGATACTGTGGCCAACAAGATTTATTATGTCTCATCCAGTCTCAGAGTGGTTCCTATGCAGAGGGATGAGCAACCTAGATATCTTTCTACTGATAAGTGAATAAAGAAAATATAGTACATTTACAATTGAAGTATTGCTCAGCAGTTAAAAAAAAAAGTGAAATAATGAAATTTGCAAATAGATGGAACTAGAGAAAAAAATCATCCTGAGTGAGGTAATCCAGACCCAGAAAGACAAACACAGTATGTACTCATAACTTAAACATGATTCAAAAATCAAGTTGGTCATCTGATGTTTGGCCATGAACTGGTTGTACATATGACTTTACAGCAGAGCAGAGTTTATAGAGTGAGATGACACTGGAGACAGAAACCATGGTCTGCTCTTGGGATCTGAACAAATGTATACAGGATGAGAAAAGAGTATGAGTTAGATCATGTTGTCTGGAGGGTCAGGAAGGCTGCTACTACCACTATGGATCTTAGAAGGCTACTTACAAGAGATCTCAGGATTCTTCTGCTTCATATCTGCACTCAGGTGTCCGTAACATTCCTGTTTAACAAAACCACTTGTTTAACTGTTTAACTTAGGACAGTAGAAAAAGTAATACTGAAAATATTTCTGTGTGTGGTTGGGGATAGAACCCAGGACCTAGTATGTGCTTACACTCCATTACTGAGCTACTCATCCAAATCTCAAACATTCTTGGTAAGTGAAATGTGCACAGAAACTTGGCTAAGTATGAAAGATAAGTGAATGGTATTAACTAGCTTTGTGTGAGATTTTTCCTGGGAAGAAACCCCACTCCCCACCCTCACATCAATACATCAGTTAGGTAATCAACGACAGACCAAAGAAATGACAATGCCAAAGTCCAACTTAACAAATCAATGAGTTTATTGGGGCCACATACAAGAGTAGGGGCATGGTATTCTAAGAGCAGGACAACCCAAAAGCAGCTGTATCAGCCCACCTCAACATGAGCAACAACTCTTCACGACTTGCAGGTTAGTTGACTAGCAGAATCTCCTCTCACAGGCAGCTCTGGTGGTCATAGTCAAATTGTCCTTCTCTCCTGTTCCTAATCACCCCCTCCCCCCCGTACACGTACACGTGTACACACACACACACACACACACACACACACACACACACACACACACACACACAGATTTCTATTTCTATTACCATGGGGGAGCACTTTGTGACCCTTAAACTTCAACTTTCCAAGACATGTGATGCTTTAATCTCACAAGCTGCCCTGCTCCTTCTTCCTGGAGGGATGTTTTAATCAGATGGAAAATACCATCTAACACTAGCTTCCCACCTCTGTCCTTGTTTTGGAGACCCACCCTCCACTGATGATGTAACTGCAACATCAGGATCCAGCATGTCTTGAGTTCTTAAAGAATATAATCTCACAAGGCAGAGACTTGAGACATCCATTAGCTACGGAGAAAAGCCAACAGTTCAGCTAAGTACTGGAATATAAAAGAACAGGAATTAAGATCTGGCAGGTACTTACAAATTTTAATGAGTTTATTATGAAGTTCTGATATGAATGTTTCAAAGGAAAAAAAGTCTGAAAAGTATGTTCCCAAGTATTCTAAAGAAAAAGGATTGTAGTATTAAAGCTTACCAAAGTACTTTTAGCTAAGACAAAAGCTTAAACAAGATGTTTTATATAATATGATCAATAGTGATAAAGTCAATGAGTACAACTCAAGAAAATAGACACAAGGCCCATGTGATTCCAAAGATGCTCCCCTGCTTTTCAACACGTTCATTAGCTTTGCCACCACAAAGTCAGTTTACACTGAGTAGCTGTTTCTGACTCTCCTGGACTAGAATCCACGCCGGCGGTGGCAAACCAGAGCAGGGCTAGGGTATAGTGGGATGGGCAGAGCCCAGCATGTAAAGGGCTATGACAGAGTGTGCAGCTGAAGCCTGGCATCTGACCTCAGTTTGCCTTCGCTCCCTCATCAAACCTTGAAGAAGAAGCAGATATCAGTACCCTTTAGGGGAAGAATCTGAGTGCAATGTGTTCAACTGTGTGTGTCTGTAGCAAATAATACTTGTACTCACAACAGCTACACCTTGTCTCCACTCCATGTGCAAGGAGGTGAAACAATATAACAAGTCCTGGCTAATCAGCCTCCACTTGAAGTCACAAGTGCCACTTTGAAACTGGACACTTCACTGCCAAGTTTCTCTAACTCTTCCCTTGCTGTGGCTCCTGGGAGGCTGCTGCTGTGAGACTGCTTCCCAAAGGATGTTTCGGAGACTAGTAAAAATGGGTTATCTGATGATGCGAGCATGCTAGCTCAACTGCACTAGAATTTCGTCTTGGTGCCCATCCAACTGACCATTAGGCCCACCACTGCTGTGTCCTCTGTATTCAGTCCTCTCTTTAAAGCTTACTATTTGCTCTTATTAACACCTTCATGACTATTTTCCCTCCTGTGTAAGTTAATGTGTGTTCAAAAACTACTTAAATACCTCTCAAGTCTTCCTATGGCAACCATTAACAACTGAGAGTGAAAATCAAAATTGCCTGGACAGTGGGTCAGTCCAATCTTGATGAAACAAGGTCATCACCTACCATATCATCGAACTCTTTATGAGTGAAAGAAAGCACACTTTGACCTCAAAGTCAGACACAAACCACCTTGACGAAGACAGGCAGATGGACATCACCAAACGAAGACAATTCTATTTGCTTTTTCGGAAACAAACAGGAAATCCGAAAATAGACATTTTGCAGTTCCTACTTATCCATGGTCCACTGGTCTGAAAGCAGCTGTGAATACAGGTTGGAGTGAGGTGGAAGGGGCTTTCTTCCAGCCACACGGGCTGGAACTTCAGGTGTCCTCAGAGACTGTATTGCATCACAGGCTGTCCTGAAACTCAGAAGACAAAAGCACTCTCCAAATCTTCAGTTCTTACTCCTCTATAGGGGTAATGTTATATTTTAGGTATTTGGGGCAAGTGGTATGCACTAGCCTGCACAGGTTGATAAAGCCAAATACCACAGACAAAACGGCTTAAGTATCAAAAATGTATTTCTTATACTTCTAGATGCTGAAGTCCAAGCCACTATCTGACTGGTTCCCCATGAGGTAATCTTCTTGGCTTTAAGCAGCTGTGTTGCAAATTCTCACATGATGCAGAGAGAAAAGCATCCCTCTTCCTCTTCTAAGCAGGTCAGTTCTATGAAATTAGGGCTCACCCTTACGGTATCTTTTAATCTTAGGGAGTGCCAAAGAACTGCAGCCCACATACAGTCACACTACGGTCAGGACTCCAACCTAATTTTTAGAGGGCACAGTGCATGCTGGGCAATTCTCCACTAGAAATCTGCTTGCAGTAATCACATCACTGAAGAGAAGTAGCATCGTAGAGAAGACAACTGTGAAACAAGGGACACACAGAAACTCTCCTGTATTGTAGAAGCACAAAGTCCACTTTTGTGATGTGGCTTTTCAACCTTGCACTTCCGAGTGCAGACCTTTCACCTGAACCACTGAAGTCCAAAGGCTTCAAAAATCAGCCTGTCACTGTTTTCTGAAGTCCAAAGCCATCATCAAAGTTTTGAAAAACAAACTAAAAATATTTATTTACAAAAGAGAATTTTAACTGACGTTTATACACTGAATAATGACCCATGGACAGCAACAGTGTCTCTGGAGCATTTTCAACATAGATTTTAAACAGTGAGGCATATACGTTTGAGTTCCACTGGTCACAAAACAGAAATGCTGCCTTAGCTTTGATACCATTCTGTGCTGTAGTTATTTTCAGGTAGGCTTACTACCAGATGTGGTCACATAACCATCGGCTGCGGGTTTCCAAGCAGCAAAGGAGCCAGTCTTAGCAAAGCTCGGACTGGAATCTTCAGTTGTTTAAACCTGAAGAGGAGTTCAGCAAAACTTGTGCTTCCTGTAGAGAGAAATGCGGAAGATTATGTCACTGCACAGCCTCAGCCACAGAACCCTCCCAAGAAGCTCAACACACCATGGTTGAGCCAAGTACTCCTCTGTCTAGAAAGAAGTCCACAGTGGCAATCCATTAATTTTTAATTTCCTAACATACTAAGAATTTAAACTTACAGATTCTAAACTTTAGAAATTAACCACTGTGGAAACTTATTTGTGTACATTAAATTTAATTAGTCTCAACTACCATAAGTGATTTTGAAAACTGATTCTAATATTTAATTTCTGGTATATGAGTTCAATCTTTTACACACACACACACACACACACACACACACACACACACACACACGCGCGCGCGCGCGCGCGCACGCACGCACGCACGCACGCACGCACGCACCCACCCAAAACTGAAGACTGAAAGTTGACCTAATGCCCATTATTCTTCGTCCCACAGAGATTAAATATAACTCACTGGACTGAGGCCTGGGTATCCAGAGTTTGGAAAACTACCCAGAAGGGTCTATTACGCTACTAAGATCTCATCCGCATAGCACCTGAGGGAAGTATGAAGCATCACCAAAGAAGTCTTTTATTTAAGCTTCATTATCCCACCTCCTCATCGTCCTAACCTTTATAAGCAGGTTATAAACACCTTCCAGTTTCTCATCTTGGGATTCTTTTTTCTCATTTTATAGAATAAGAACAGAATGGGGAGAAAAAAAAGAAAACACAGTGCGGGGGGGGGGGGGGGGGGGGGGGGGAGGGAAGAATCTGACACAGTCAGAAGCCAGGGACAGAAACCTATTTGACTTGTGGTAAAATAGGAGCAACAAAAAGAAATGCTGAAGCAGCTTGAGGCACACCCTCTAAGCAATCCCCAGCCTGGGGCTGCATTAGCATGACAGCTTGTGAGCCTATCAACATAGTTGCTATTATTGTTGTTATTTTTCCTGAAACAGGGTCCAATGTGGGCCAAAGTCAGGCCTGAACTTACTCTATAGCCAAAGGTGACCTTGAACTGCTTTCTCTTTTGGGAATTCCTGCCTTCCAAGTGCTTAGTTTGCAGGTGTGGGCTACCAAATGCCCAATTTGGGAACTGTTTTTATAGTACACCACACACTGAATTTTACCCACTTGAAAGCTGGGTATTTTCTGTGTTCTTGAGCTCTTAAGCTTTGATCTGGGAACAGTTAAATTTCAAGAAAACATACATGCAGATATGAACACAGATCACAACTTGTGTTGAACCTTTGCTATTTGTTAGGTGTGAACACAACTCTAGTTAGTCCAGAAGCAATTTACTTCCCATTACTGAGGCCATACCCTCCTAAATTCTATTAAGACACTGTGAGTCAGGCCCTAATCTTGGGCTGAAGTAAACAACTGGCAAATTGTCTTGTCCATATGCAAGCTCATCCTTCCAGGAAATTCCTTTACATGCAACTTTTTGACCAGTAACTCTTCTGAAACCAGAGGCATCTCCTGACATTTTCTGCATGGCTCTCTCTTCTCTGATAACCATTTGCAAATTCCAGATCCCTTGCTCTCTCTATATCCTCACCTCCCTCCCACAACTCAAGGTCTTCCCGGCTATACTTTAGGATCCCTTTCCCTACTATAGTCAAGAAACTCTCACACAATCCTGCCATCAAGGGTTAACACTTAGCTGCAATTTTTTGCATCTGTCTTTCTATATTTGTTTCAATGGGACAGGCCACAAAAATACAAGCAATTCAAGGCCACAATTAAGTCTGTACATTTTTCTCTGAGGTTTCCTAATTCACATAAATAAGTGATTAAATATTAATCAAACAACCATCCTGTTCTCAAAATATATTTTCATCCACAATTAAAGTAGCAATTTAAACATGACATGAATAAATCAGACAAAGTCATTGTCTGTTTCCATATTACAACTAGCACTCACTCAACTTTTTATACTTAATGTACCTGTAGCTTTAAAGTTTTATGGCAACAGAAATTGTGATTGCATACAACTTTTAAAAACTAGAAAACCTTAAAAAGTTATAAGAAAAATCAAATAAGTTTGTAAATATAGCTCAGTAGTAGAGTGTTTGACTGTCAGGCTCAAGATTCTGAGTTCAGTCCATGTAACTTAAATACATATGTAGATGTCCTTCATTATAACTGAATGACATTCATATTATTTATACAGTGAATATAGTCCTACTCTGAGAAGCGCCTTTTTTTAGAAGTAAAAGTAAATGGTTTGTCCTATTTTCAGAAAGCATTCTCAACAAACACAAAGCACGAACAAAGATGAGTATTGAATTAAAGGAAGTAATTCACAGAAATTTCTCTGTAACTAGAAACTAGTAGGAACACATACGGAGAAGAGGACCAAGGTGAGATTACCTTCCAGTCCCAGAGGTGGCAAGTGTCGTGGTGCTGGCACAGAGTGGTAGACAAGGAAGCAGGCCAGCATGCTTAGCTGAGATTTCTCAACAGGCTGCCCACTGAGGTAGGCATGCACACATACATCACCTCCAGCTGCGAAAGGACACAAAAGGAGTTGAATAGCCAAGAATAGAGATGAGAAAAATAAAAATGATTATTTTTATTACTTTTTCAAAAGTGCATACTTTGCCCTTGGCATAAACCAGGCAGTGCTGTATAGGTATAGAGGCCAAGGTATAGATAGTATAGAGTGCTAAAGAAGTGAGAAAATATACAAAAACACATGTGATTACATGATATCAAACACCCACTGTCACATCTTTGCCTACAGTATGACATTCAAGGACAATGACTTTAGCCCAGGACTAGACTCTTTATTCTTGGCTGTAGATGACCAAATTCCAATGCCTGTTAGAGTACTTCTGAAACAGTCTGACAAAGCCCTGAGTTTCTGGTGTGTCTGGAGTCCAGGTACAAAGCATGTTTGTAACAAGATACAGGCACTGCTGTTGCTCTATGGTAACCAAGGTAAACCTATCCTTGGCCACAGTGACCAGTGAGGACAGTGACCTAAGCCATTCAGTGAAAACATTCTTTGCGACATGGAGGTATGAACTGAAGAATGGGATGAGATACAGTGTGGGTCACAATCAGAAGATAGCCAATGCCACATTTGCTTCTGGGATAGGAATAGCCCTATCTTCATGTCAAGGTTCCTAAAAACAACTCCCTTCTCTCTCTGAGCATCATGAAAATGTGGAAAAATGGAACTGCTAGTTGTTTGGTATGAGGAGATAAAGTGACAAGCAGAGGGTAGCAAACAGAACTTCAAGGGTAAAAGTTCAAGCCCCAGCAATTAAGGAGTTATTGCTGTAATTAATTATGTTTGATGTATTATATGACTTAATATTTATTAAAGGGAGAGAATGGACTTATAAATATAAGAGGCGATTTTACGATTAAGGAAGCAGGGTGGCCAACTAGGTGTGTGTGGCAGTTTCGCAATGTCTAAAGTGTCTTAAAATCACAATTGGTCACACAGTGGGTAACTGCTACCTCATTAGAAGAAGAGGGTACTTCTGTGATATATGGACTGTGCTTTAAAAAAACAAAATCAAAACAAAACCAGAAAAAAATAAAAGAAGTGATTTTAGGAGAAACAGAACTCTGTATAGGGACACTCAGTTTTTTCTTGGAGAACACAGGAACCAAAAAGGGAAGAGCAGAGTCTGGGTCCTGGGCTCTTGAATGATTCTGGCCATGCCTCATCTGGGTCTGGATTCTTGAGGTCACCCGCACTTCCTTGGGTGACATCTGAATCCCACTACAAGGAGTCTCTTAAAAATTTGTCTTAATTATGTACTTCTAGTAATACAAACTAACTGCTAGCTTCACTATTTAAATCAAATTCAGTTCAGTCTTTTACTACAGATATAAGACATTTGAACCAAAAAGAAAATTTGAGAAAACAAATACGAGACATAGAGATGTCTGGGAAACTGAATTCACCAAGTGTCCTAAAGAGCAACAAAACCAATCAGGTACTATGCTAAGACTAGCCTGTCACAGTCTAAGTTTTTACGTTTGCCATCAGAGAATTTGCCAGGAACTAATGACATAATTCCCAATAACAAAGGCCCAACAGGTATTGAAATTCCAAACATTAATGAAAGGAAAACATTGACACCTACAGCATTTTCACACACTCACACTCACACACACACTCACACACACACAAAATGACGATTCAAATGCCTATCAGAAACATTTCAAAGCTACCCAGAAGCATCTGGTAAATATAAGGACAGTATTAACAGAGTTGCTTCCTTCAATCACTCCCCACAAGCTGCTTTACAACCTGTCAGAAACTTATTTCCCAGTGTCATAGAAGGACAGCTTAAATAATAAAGCATAGTTACTACTAGGACTGGGGTTTGTATGTATTCAAAACAGGTCACTATCAGCTATTTGCTGCAAAATGAAAGGAATATAAGAATCTAGGAATTGACTGCAGAAAGTCAACAAGGTACAAGTAACATCAACTATACTCCCATAATCGGTCACTCATGTGAGTCAGCATCACTCACTCCTAGGAGTTATGAGTAACTTTATAGTTTCCATCTTTCTGAAGTTAGCACCTCTCCTGGTAGAGCCATGGCCACAACATCTCATTGGTGCATTCAATAAGCCCATTCCTAAAGCAGGTAGATGTATTTTTTAAAGACATAACTGGTTATATCATCAAACTGGAAACAATCAAGAAATAGATTATGCCCAGGTTTACCTTGTTTGCCCAAGGAAACTGTTAGGATAGAAAAGCCTCAGTTGAGTGTACCCTAAAAGCACAAGGGCATGGTGCCACCATACCTTGCAGCCACTGGTCCAGGGTAGAATCAATAGTGCACTTCACTACAGGCAGGAACTCAGAGTTCATAAATAGCCCTTGCTTAGGCTGGTTCTGCTGCCTCTCCTGGTGGCTTCGTGAACTGAAAAACTCTAATATCAACTTTATCTGCCAAAGATCTGATGTGTCTGACATGTCTCTCTTTTTAAGACTTCTTATAGCCTGTGTGAGAAAACAGAAAGGCATATCTGTTTAATGAAATGGTAAGATGTTCTAATCATGTCATCCTTAGTGTTACATTCCAAGAGATGCTTCAAATATGGTTGACAAAATCAGCGAGAGTCTATAGAGTTACATGGGGTGTTGAAATGCAACTGACCACACTAAGGAGCCTTCCCTGGTGCTGTCTCATTTTCTTAGGGTGGCAACTTAGGGTAACATCCAAGTAAAAGGAACAAATGTCAAGTTCATTCTTGGCTCAGCAACTCTGAATAATGAAGATCCACTGGTGTATACATCTCTGGGGAAGAGGCTGAGTACAATGACAAAGCAAAGATCCCAGTGAGGCAGAGGGCTACCTAAGAATTACCTATAAAGGTACCAAGGCTACCACCAGAGGAGACCTTCATCCATGGAGACTGTTGTAGATGGTGGGAGAGTGAGGGTTCCCAGAGTTTTTTAAAGGAAGAGAACATTTAACCAGTAACCAAGAAGCACAACTGAACAACTGTGCCAAGAGAGGCAGCAAGCAGAGCACCAGCACAGTATCATGATTACTCTGCAACCAACAAGAGACAGTCCCATACATAAGCAGTGTTATAGATCCTATGCTTCTGCTGGAATGTGGAACACTACTTTATATATGGCAATTTTTATGCTTGGGGAATTACCTCCTGCCTAAATGCTTTTCCACTCAGCTATCCAGATTATTTTGATTATCAAACATTATTTCTTTGACATAAGACAGAGTCCCACCAACTAGTCTATAAGCAATTCATATTTACTGAGAATTTTTAAAACTATAGGTTCTGGATGTTGGCTCTTCTCCCCGCCGCCACTGTAACAAGTAGGTATGGAACAGGATTTGGAGATCTGTATTAAGATTCCCCAGATTCATTTTAGCCAGGTTAGAAAACTATTGGCTTAGCTTTATTGCACATTTAGGTCTGAAAAACTATGAGAGTATGAGAAAGCTATATTAATAAAACCCTGATGAAAAGATCTATGCTTTAAAAAAGCTCTCAGGCATTGTGTCTTCATGCCCCTGTTAGGCACTCACAAAATATCAAGAGAATCAAAACAAACAACTTCTTCCTAAATCACCAATTCCTGGTTCTGAAACTTCTTGCAGAACTTGGCCAACGAGGTAGGATTTCACATCCAAGTAATCACTGGGGCACATATGGCTCACCTACTGCTCATTTTTTCGCCTACAAAGAAGCTTTCCAGAAAGGAGACAAGAGATGACACAAGAATACTAAAGCAAGAGAGGAAATGATCTCATCCTTCCCAAGCCAGATGAACACAGAAAGGGACATGGGACTCCTCAGAAGAAGACAGCCTTCCAGACAGCACTCCTGCTATCACCGGTCCAGCCTTTGTGCATCAGCATGGAGCTGTCAACTGGGAACGGTTCCCTGACAAGATGTCTAAAGACAAACAAGAACTAAAAACTGAAGACACAGGAACTTCCCACATTGTTAAGTAGGTCATTTAAAATATATGATCAATCTCATCAGAACGCAAACAATTTTGGAACCATACCTGATCCATTGCTATGTAGGCAGGCAACATCTCTGGGGTCTCCTGAGTAACACACTCATAGAGTACTGAAGAAAAGAGGTCCAGAATCTCTTGTTTCTGTGGGAAAAAAAAAAACCAAAACAAGCACCTTATAGCACAGCAAAACATGTTCCAAAATCAACTCAGGAAACAACTGTAACAGCTACAGTGTGTAGTGGGTATTCCTTCCTTGGAGTACCAGCTCCTAGGGTATGGCCTTTTGGCTAGCTTAAGACCTGGGAAAGACAGGGCCCTTCTCTCTCAAGCTCTTGGCAAGGAAGGTGGCGTGAAGCATCCTTGAATCAGTCCATAGCCTTTCAAGGACTTCTGTGACTGAACTTACCTCATTTTGTATAAGTGAGTTGGTTCCCCATAGAATCCTTTAATAATAAATAACCCTTTTCTCAGTCATCTATGGATTTCTCACTTTAACAGTGCTCCATGGTAAATAGTGAAAACAGTTCTTCTCTATAAAAAGTCATAGTCCATGCAGTGTTACTGGAGCAATCAAAACCCAAAAAAGGATGGGGAGGTAGCAGCACATGATCTGATCATGATCAACTTGAGTTTTTTTTTTTTTTTTTTTTTTTTTTTTTAAAATGCGGGTTTGGGGATTTAGTTCAGTGGAAGAGCGCATTTGCCTAGCAAGCGCAAGGCCCTGGGTTCGGTCCTCAGTGCCAGAAAAAAAAAAAAGACAAAATTAAAAAAAAAAAAAATGCTCCGACAACAGCACAGAGATGAGCTTTCAGTATGCACGAAGTAGTGGAATACAGAAGGGCAACATGGACCACAAAGACGCAGGGATAAACAGCGCCCAAAAGTACAGAGAGCTCTCAGAACCACATCCAGCAATGGAGGCTGGGCAGAGAGAGGAGGAGAGGTGATGGCAAAGAAAGGCACAGGCTTTACCAGAGATGTCTCTCTGGTCTTGAATGCACACCCTACTCCTTACTAGCTGTGCGAACCTGGGTATGTGACGGCTCAAGTGCAGTCTCTCACCTGTAAATTCAAATAATGATATACCTGTGCCCTGGGTTAGAACTTTGAGAGGTATGTGCGTAGTGAGGATGGAGAAAATGAAAGGGAAAAGTTACTTCACTCAGCCCTCAAAGAGACTTTAAAACAAAGAAGCCACATCTTAAAGGGGCAAGGAGTTCTTCACAAGACCATACACACTCTTAGACAACAGGCTTCAGCCCTGAATCATCCCACTGCTTCCTACACACTCTTCCCTATCTAAACAATTTGTTGAACAAAGGTCACTAGACACCTTTGAAATTCTGAAGGAACAGTTGCATGATAAACAAAAAGAAAGTTAATACACAAAGGAGACAAAACAACAAAAAGTTTACAAAACCAAGAAAGGTGCTAAACACAGAACAAATTATTTCAAGAATGGACACAAGAAACATCACTCATGAAAGCTAATACCTTGGAAATTATAACCTTTTTCTCCTATTAGGGTAGAAAACTACTGAATTTAATTGTGACAACCTGTATTTGTCAAGCAAAAGAATCTAACAAAATGAAGGATGTCATCAATCTCAGGGCAGATATGAATAGTACCTCTGGTTGTCTATTAATAAACAATCTTGTCCTGAAGCCCAGTAAAACATATAATACTCACTTGGCCCATGCTCACAGATGGTTTACAGAAATATTCAGCAAATGACAGAAGTGCTGGATCAGAAGTGAATGATGAAACTGTTTCTGGCTAAAAAAGAAAAAAAAGGCACACTTTAAGTGAGATAACCAACGATTACTTCCCTTTCTGCTCAGACTATAGGGCCTGAGAACTCTACTCCTCCTTTCACACAATGGCCCACAAGACAGAACAAGCCAGAGCTTTGTTACCTTCAGCTACCAAGTTTAGCTACCAGCATAAGCTAATATGAAATGTTCATCTACCAAAAGACCATTAATAAACATGTCTTCTTTCTTATAAACTGCCTGCTTTTAAAAGGCTTTCCTTCTTCCTATGTCTAAATAAAAAGCCTGCTCAAAAGTACAAGTACTTAAGGGTTCAGGGACTGACCCAACAACCAGGGATGCTACATGGGACTGACCTAGGCCCTCTGCAAATACGCAACAGTTGTGTAACTTGGTCTACTTCTTGTGGGACTCTTAAAAGTGGCGCAAGAGCTATTTCTGGTTCTTTTGCTGGCTTTTGGGAACCCATTCATCATACTGGGTTGCCTTGTCCAGACTTAATATGAGGGAAGTTGCTTTGTTTTACTGTAAGTTGATATGTCATGTTTTGTTGATATCCATAGGAGGAATGCCCTTTCCTGAACAGAAAGGAAAGAGGACTAGATGGAAGAATGGGGACAAAGGGAGGGTGGGGGAGGGAAGAGTGGGAGAAGAGAGTGGAGGGAAACTGTGGCTGAGATGTAAAATAAATACATTAACTTCTTAAAAGTACAAGTACTATGGAAGAGTAAGGAAAAAGGGGTGTTACTCAAGTAAGCTCCACAAAAGGCACAAAGGAGCCGCTGACTGGGCTAGCAGACGAGTTCGTGTTAAAACAAACAGCTCGGGTCTGCAAGGTGTAATTGTTTTAGTGATGACAACATATTAGCATTGTATATACTACCATTTAAAAAAACATTTCTCATTTAAGACATCTAAGGCATTTTATGTTTTGTGTATTTTACTACAATAAAAAATTAGTAGGAAAAATCCTCAGTATACAACTTAATGTTCAAGACTGAAAATGAAGTATTTCTACTTTAGGATTCTGAATTCCTAGCAAGCAGAAAACTGAGATAAGTTTAAGTTTTTACATACTTTCAATATGCAAAACTAAGTTGTAACTATTTTCCCTATAAATTGAACTAATTTAAAAAAGAGAGGAAGGAAGGAAGGAAGGAAGGAAGGAAGGAAGGAAGGAAGGAGAAAGAGTACTAACTTGAACTTTAAAAACTTCAAAATATCCCTGAGACAATCTTTTTTTTTTTTTTAAAAAGCTTTATTTATTTTTTATTTATTTATTTATTTTGCCTTGGTGTTTTGCCTGAAACTGGAACCACAGACAGTTGTTAGCTGCCATGTGGGTGCTGGGAATCGAACCCGGGTCCTCTGGAAGAGCAGACGGTGCTCTTAACCGCCGAGCCATCTCTCCAGCCCCGAGACAATCTTTTGATTGCTGCCAAGAACAACACACTGCCATCAAAACTGGCAGATTTTATAGCTTCACAACCTGGTAACTATGAGAAAGGTAACTAATTGATCTCAAATCAAATATAAACTGAACTATAATAATCTATTACCTCCTTACTTGGGGATAAGGAAAGTTAAGTTCTGTACCCAGCCCTTAGCTTTCTTGCTATGTGAGTCCCAAGTGCTCTGACAATCCTCAGTAAACATCTACCCATGAAAACTAATGTTTAATTTCCAAGCTTAATGCTAGATTACAGAACTAATGATGGAAATAATTCTAGAACAGAGAAATGTACACTGACCTTCCACATTAATGAATCTTAACTGGTACTCTTATTTTAACTATTTCTTCATTTTTAAATACTACTGTACTAGTAGCTGAGTATTATAAAATAATAAATTAAAAATCAAGACTCAAGCCCTATCATTTCATTTTCATCAAGACTGAAGAAATAAGTGATGGTTTAAAATTAACTCCTCCCACCCAGTGGAATATAGCCAAGCATGGTAGTAGTATATGCCTATGATCTCAGCACTCAGGAGACTAGGGCAAGGAAATCACAATGTGAGGCCAAGGCTAGAGTTATGGCTCGTGGTAGAACATTTAATCTAGCAGGTTTAAAGCCCTGAGTCAGTCTCTAGAGATAAAGAGTAAAGAGGAGTCACAGAGAGGTGGTGCCAACCTGGTTAGCATACTGGAACAATGCCAAAAGAAAGAAAGAAGGGGTATAATTAACAAGTGCTAACTTGAAAAATTCTTTCTCTATGTGAGGGGCAAGTAAGTAAAATAATTAAACCAAGTACTGCTTGGAGGTGGTCCTAAATACAAGTCTTTTTATCATTTAGAGTTTTATTGGGGAATCTGGATATCCAGGGAAGGGAGAAGGAGAAAGAAAAGAGAGAGAGAGAGAAGAAAGAAGGGAGCAGAGAAAAAGAGAATCTAAATACAAGTCTTATACAGAATATTAGCAGGATGTCCCTATTTTATTATGGGTGTCACGTAAGAAAGCAGCAGAAACCATGGGTGATTAGCTTTTATAATCTGCAGCAATAAAAGAAGACATTAAGTAAAATGCAACACTACCTTGAAAGTCCGGGCATCCGAGTTCCTGTTAGAAACAGTCTGTGCCAACAAACTCTGCCACCCCATTGGATCTTCTTTGTAGGACAGCTGGCCTGCCCTGAGCTTTACATATAAAACTCCATCCTTAGAAAGAATGGATCTGAAAAAAAAAAAAAAAAAAAAAAATAGATGACTTTACAGGAGGTGTTACTGGTAGCTCTCTGCTAAGTTAGTATTGTTCAGTGCCATTTTTAGGGGGAGGAAGTCTCAGTTCTCTGGCAGGATTATTTACTATGCTCAAAAGGAATGAGTGTACATAAGTGAGGAGGGATGCATCTTCACTTCTGTGGTACTGAGAGTCATGGAATTTTACCTACTCAAGATTGGGCATCTCAGGGATCTCACCCAAAACTGCTGTGTGCCTAGCCACATGCCTGGGACACTGCTAATATTAAAGATCTAGTAGTTGGTTTGCAACAGAAAGAAAATACTAATTAATCTAAGACTGAATAAATAGATATTAGCTACTGGAGAATAAGAAGATACAACTGGGACTAAACTATGAACCTTTTACATGCTTGTCAAAATGTTTTATGAAATTAAATTACACACTTCTCAAGGCATAAAATTACAAAAATGCTGAAGTTATTACTTGCATATAACATATTCTATCTGAAAGCAGTCTACCACCTTATGTTAGTTGTAACACAATAGTAAAAGGGAGCAACAGAAGATGTCTAACAAGTATAAGCAAAAGGTTCTATTTAAGCCAAATGCTACTGTATTCACAGAAAACGCTGTTACTAAAACTAAGTCAGTTCTATTTTCTCAATGGACACATGTGAACACTGCAGTTTGACTTTCAAATTAAAACTTTTACATCCTAAAACAAATCCTGCTTTAGAGATACAGACCACACTGTTCAACATACCTTATATGAGATCCAAGAATGACAAACAATTCTCAGACATTAATCTAGAATTCCACCTCCCTATACACCTCTGTGCACCACCAGAAAGGCAGAGTGAGTCAGTAAGTCAGGATACTTACTTCAAGTGCTGTTCTCCCTTGCTCAAATCTATGAGCAGTTCCCAGTACCTGGGCCCTTTAACTTTCATCTGCAGGGACAAATGTAAACACTGTCACTCAAAGCTGGCAAACTGAATGTGCTTCTTGATGGAAATAGTGACTTGACTGTAATGAGCTACCAATAGGTTAACAAGATCCAACTGCTTGCAAAAGGGCCTGTCAACCGTGTTCTGAAAAGACATAGACTATTAGCAAAGACCACAAGTTAAGACCTCCACTATCCTCTATAAATATTTCTCCTGCTGTTGCTGTTTCCCTGCTTTCTTAAATGGGAGGGGAAGACCTTTAATGCTATACAATTCTGTTTCAATTTACTCCTTAGACAGACCATCCACGTCAGGCCAACTTACCTGCTTTAACAAATGAAGTTCTGGAAGAAGGGTTGGAGCCATCAGTTCTTCTTTGGTCTGTTCATACCACTGTGTGCCCTTTACAAAGATAAAACACAACCTGAGTTGGCCAAATGGTCACTCTGTGCCTTGCTCTTGCTCATGTTCTACACAGTACTCTGAAGTAGCACAACCTCTCTGTGTTGGTCTGAAAGAAAATGGCCTCCAAAGAGAATGGCATTATTAGGATGTGTGGCTTTGTTGGAGAAAGTGTGTCAATATGGGGGTGAGCATTGAAAGTCTTCTTTGCTCAAGCTACACTCACTGTAATAAACAATTCACATCCTGTCACCTGCAGATCAAGATGTAGAACACTCAGCTCCTTCTCCAACACCATGCCTGCCTCATTGCTGCCTGTTCTGCCATGAAAATGGACTAAACCTCTGAAACTTCAAGCGACCCCAATTAACTGTTTTCTTTTGTAAGAGTTGCCGTGGTCATGGTGTCTCTTCACAGCAATAGAAACGCTAAGACATCCTCTGATAGTCTTTTTGCTTGGCAGTGCTATACTAGGTAAGCCCACAGCCTGGTGCATGCCAAGCAAGCATTCCCCTCCAATTATCTCAGTTATCACTGCGTCAATGCCTGGCCCTTCACTGCCTTCAGGAATATGACATCACCTCCTCACTTTAACACATCAAAGTGTAGCACATTCTCACAAACTGAAGTATTTAATAATTTGGTACTGACAACACGATTTGTAATCTATGTATGCATGCAAATCAAGGATCACACAAATACAAAATTTAGAGATTCCAAATGTTCAGCAAAACCAAACTTCAAAAATCATTCTAATGCAACTGACTTTCCAGAACAATTTAATTAGCTGATGTGGGATGTCTTTCTATACACTGTGAACATCCTTTATTCTTATTTGTTAATAAAGAAACTGTTTCAGCTTATGGCAAGGCAGCTTAGAAGCAGGTGGGAAATCCAAGCAAAGATATAAAGGAAAAGGGCTGAGTCATCTTGCAAGCAGCAGCCCAAGAAGCAAGATGTAAGGTACAGGTAAGCCACAAGCCATGTGGCAACACAATAGATTAATAAAAATGGGTTGAGTTAAGTTTTAAGATCTAGCAAGTAATGAACCTGAGCCACAGACTAAACAGTTTGTAATCAATGTAAGCCTCTGAATAATTATTCTATAAGTGGCTGAGGGACCCCAGACCCCAAAGCATCAGAAAACTTCTGGCTACAAATGGTGCCTACCATCTGGCAATGAAAAAGCTTTAAAAGGACTCTGAACGAACAGAAACAGAGTGAGTCACACTGGGCTTCCCAGTCTCAGTTTCATACCAGCAGCAGTGCAGAGATGCCCAGCACCTTCCTGGGAGACACAGCCGGCTATCAGGCAACATGAACTAAGCTGAATGGCTGATTTCAGCAACTGCTTGCACGACTGGGAGCACAGCCATGGGCTTAAAAACATAGCTCCATGTTACTTAGTATCGCTTCTCAGAATTGGGAAGGTAAGCATGACTCTGCCATGTTGAAGCCAAGCAGGGTGAAGCCAGAAGTCAAGGGTCCTAGCCACACAGTTTAAAATGATTAAAAATACACAATAAAACAGATTCAGGTGGAGATAATGTCTAAACGTGTGTAAAAATGTACGTAGGCTTGGAAGAGAGAAAAAGAAATATAGGTAGTTAAATAAAAAAAATAAAGTCTTTAAAAAGACAGTAAAAATAATATTAAAAAGTCTGAAAAGATGGAAAATACACAGTCTAGATTATGTACATTATTGTGTTTTCTTTTCATTTTTGAACTGTTAATAAGCAAACTACAGAAAGACATAGGATTGTAAAGGCTGCTAAGTTAAATCAACATATATATTTTAAAGGTATCTTAACTTTAAAATTTGAGTGTAAGAATATGTTGCTTTGGGGAAAAGGTTCTGCATTTGTTTCCACAGAAGGTGAGAACCTGTGGACTGCTTCCAGCTAATATACTTTGTTTGATCAAGATCCCCTGAAGGCAACTGGCTGAGATGATGCAGCATCACAGACTACTACAGTCAAGATTTAACCATGATTCTAAATTCTCTCAGGATCCCCATAAGATTGTCAGTACCCCCAACCAGAAGCTGAAGATTAGATAATTATAATTTTCCTTAGTTGTGATAAAAGATAAATTATATATAAAACTTTAGCCTCACAAAATAGGATAGATGGTAGAATATTTTCTTTAATTTTGCTAAATGCAAATAAACTAGATAATGTAACTGTACTGCTTACTTGATAACTATTTGTTATGTCATTTTACTACGTTAAAAGTAAAACTTTCCTTTTTGATCAGACAGAAAAGGGGAAGTGATGTGGGATGTCTTTTTGTATGCTATGAATATACTTTATTATCATTTGTTAACAAAAAAGCTGTTTTGGCCTATGGCAATACAGTTTAGAGGCAGAATGGAAATCCAAGCAGAGATACAGACAAAGGAGGGTGCGGTTAAGGCGCCTGGAGGCAGCCGCCCAGAAAGCAACATGTAATGGAACACAGGTAAAGCCAAAGAGCCATATGGCAATACATAGATTAATAAAAATGGGTTAAGTTGTAAGAGCTAGTTGGTAATGAGTCTAGTCTGAGCCATAGGCCAAATTATAATTAATATAAACCTTGTGTGATTATTAAAATCTAAATGGCTGCAGAACAGGCTGGGCAGGACTAAAGGACCAGACCTCAGTACTAGACCAGGCGAGGAACTTCCCAGCTATAATTCGTGACATAAAGTTACCAGAACATTTCCCCATGATCAGCTTTAAGGACAAAGGAACAGCTGATGATGTCTAAAAATTACAGCCAAATATGAGAGCGAGCCTGCATGATCTGGCAGAGAACAGCAACTTGGGAAGCTTCGTTTCTTAGAACTGTTCAACTTAGTACCAACATCTTTTGCTAAAATGCCTTTAAAATAATCTGGGCTACAAAGATGACAGGAAGAGTTACCTTGTAAGTAACTTCTATAAGGGCATAGCAGGGTGTGTTTGTGTCCACATCCACAGGTACCAGGAGCCTTGGTTCTGCAGCTAGCACATAGAGGTGCCGGAGGGCCTGGAGATGGTACCTATGCACAAAAAACAGAGAAATGACAGGACCAGGAGCCTGACAATCATTGTTGCTGACAGGTTACAAGAGGCTGGACTGATAAGTATCTTCCTATAGAGAATCTGAAATAAAGATGAAAAATTCAATTAAAAGAACAGAGGAATTCTAGTTTAAATTTGTGTTATTATAGTTAGAGTATGTATGTGCACATATCATACATGAATGCAGAGGTCAGAGGACAACTTACGGAGTTAATTCTCTCCTTTCACCATGTGGGTACAGGGAATTAAACTCAGGCCATGAGGCTTGGTGGCAAGTACCTTTATCTACTGAGCCATCTTGCAGGCCCTCCAAGGACACAGAGAAATTCTAAGAAATCTAATGTAATATTTAGTTCAAGAATCCTTTGTCTGGACTCACAAGCAGAAAGTTTAATAAGAAAGTAAAAATGTCTTAACAGGAAAATACTTATTAATGGTGGCCTGAACACTGACTTAAATAACAGATTTGCCCAACCTTCTTGGCTGCTCCATACAAGACATTTCATCACCTTTCTCAGGGATCTGCTGTAGCTCTGTTCTTTGGGGTTGATAGGGAAGAAAGCAGATCAGTCTGCTCTCCTTAGAGAGCAAACCTCTCTACACGTCATTGCATAGACACAATCACACACCACTGAAATACATAGTAAGACACTGATGGGTGAGTGTGGCAATGTGTGTGTCTATCTATTTTGAATTTTCACATTAAAAATCTTTACTATTTGTATTTTAGAATATAAACACAAATGCTTAATTTTAGATATCAACAAGAAGTAATGAAATGAAATCACAATTTTAAAAAAGATAAAATAGGACTGAAGAGATGACTCAATGAAGTGGTAAAGTGCACATGAGTTCAAGTATAAATACTGGTGTTTGGATCTCCAGAACTAAAATAAATCTGATGCAGTGGCATAAGCCTGTAATTCCTCGGTGCTAGGAAAGTGAAGACAAGTAGATCTGGGGATTCTGAAGGCTTGATGGTCAGCCAGTCCAGCTCTATTTTCAATACAATCCCTTTCTCAAAAAGTAAAATGAAGAATGACAGATGGAGATAATATCCAATGTCAATCTCTGGCCTCCACATACACATATAGGATATGCACAAAAACTAGTGATTAAAAAAAAAAAAGAAACAGCCTCCCCTCTTTTTACTCACATCTATTCACTACTATAAATGTATCAAAAATAAAACTTAAAATGGGGGGAGGGGGAAATCCTAGCTATTAGTTATATTTAAAATGGAGGGGATACTGGGTATTGAATAATGGGTCTTCCACATGCTAAGTGAGCACCTCATACCTACATAAAGTTTCTTGATATTTACCACCAAATTGCCTTAAGGTAGATGCATACCTATAATCCCAACACTGAAGAAGCTGAAGTAGAAGATCACAGGTTCAAAATGAGCCTGGGTCATACAGCTAGTTCTGTGCAAGCACACAATACACAATAAGACTTTGTCTCAAAAGAAAGAAAGAAAAGAGGGAGAAAGGAGCAAACTCAACTAATCATAGGACTGCCATTCCACTGTAATGACCTGGAAACAAGTCACCAAGCCATTATAAATGACAGGAGGGAGGCCACATGTCAGAGCTATAATAAATAACCATGTTCTTCTGCTCCACATAGCAGAGATTGGATTTCAGAAAGGCTACTTTGCAAAGCAACCTTTTCCTATCACTGGATATAGGTGACACTAGAAAGCGATGGCTTAAGTGACTTCAAGGGCTCCTGACCCTTCACAACCAGACAAAGAATGCTGCTAACTCTTCTTTGGACAGACAACAGAGGATGCCATTCATGAGGTACAAGTCAGCTGCTTACAATGTCACTTATAAGGAGCTGTTCTTTTTAGCAATGCACAAAAGAGGTTCCTTATATTGAACACTTTTCATGGAGAAGTGCTTTACATGCTATCTAAATGCTCTGTACTGCTCGCCTTATATGACTTATGGTGCAAGCAACTTCTTCCCATCACTTCTAAATTGTCTCTTTTTTTTTTTTTTTTTTTAAAGCTTCTATTTTTGTCTCTTTGATGTCATTTACACAAAACTCAGCTATTGTGTTAAATCATATTTTCAAATAAGAATAAGTTTTTTCTTGGAATTAGTGTTGTGTATGTGTATGTATATGTGTATATATATATACAAATATATGTATATACATATGTGTGTGTGTATATATACATACATACATACATACAAATATATATATTTCTAAATTACTTACTTTGGCTACTAAAGTTTGTATGGTAAATTTGTACCTAAAGATAACTCTATCTGGCCTACATAAGGGTTCACAACAGTTTCACGGATATGAGAATGACCAGGCATCAGATTTCTACAATTTTCTTCTAGTCTAGTACTTTGAAAGAGATACTTAAAAGATTTAGCCAGAAAGGTAAATTCAAAAACAGAGCAACTGTCCAAGGAAGCAAAACATACCGATTGCCCTTGGAAAACTCAGAAAATAGTGCCAGGCTGCAATGTGCAGGCAGGACTCACCGGTTGTCAGTGCTGTGGGCTGGGAAATGTGGGTACAGGGCGCAGAGAAGAGCAGCGATGGACGAGTTGGATGTGCTCAAAGAGTACCTGCAGAGCAAGTCAGAGGAACAGACACTGTCAATTTCTCAGCTGTTATCTGCAAGGCATTCTTGAGCCAGAAGAGTTGGGTTCTGTACCAAACAACACTGGTAAGGTGCCATAATAAACAAAGTGTACTCTTGGTGTAGATACATGTCTCTACAGTTAATCCCTGCATTATTCATTATTTCCAGAATGACTACTATTCAAAACAAAAGCAGTATTCTAAATGAAAAAAATTCAACCGAGGGGTTAATAAGCAAGGTTTACCCTAAACAGCAGAGAAAGGACCATGAAGTACTTTATCATTTTGATAAGTCAAAATTCAAAAATGAATATTCAGATATTAACACTAGAAATGTGGGGATTAAACATAACAGTGCAGGCTGTATAAGTATAAATCTTACAGAAAACATATGACAGTTTAAAAATAAAAGTCATTAAAAGGCAGTGAGTGCCAGGAGCTGGAAAGATGGACCAGCAATTAAGAGTGCGAGCTGCTCTCTTCCAGAGGACCAGGGTGGCTCTCAGCACCCATGCTGGGCAGCTCACAAGTGCCAGTAACTCAAGCTCCAGAGGATCTGACACAGGCACCTATATTCACAAGCAGAAATGGTGCTAAACACACACACACACAAACACATAATTGAAAATAAAGGCAGAAGCAAAGATTAAAAAAAAAAGTTATTCAATCTGAAAGAAAATCAAGTAGCCATACCAAATAAGATGGAACTTATTTGCAACTAAAGTTTTAAAACTCATAAAATATAAAAAAAAATTTTCATAGTCAACATTCCTTTACCCATTCTTGTTGGCTCTTTGATTTGATTACTGTTGTTTGAATTCAAAGGCCAGGCCCTGTATAAGATAGGCAAGGACTTTATGCCTGAGCCTTTAAGCATTCCTAATTCTAAATTACTAAAAAGAAGCAACTATCACAAAACATATTAAGAAAATGCACATCTTCCTCATAATCTCTAACTTTTAAATGTTTATTTTTTTATACTTCTAAAGAGATAAAAATAAGCCTACATAACTCAGAAATTAGAGTAGTTGGCTAAGGCCACAGACATCTCCTAAGTAGGTGAAGCCACAGGTAAAACACAAGATTGCAAGACTTGACCCTCTGCAATCAGTGCAGTCAAAGCAGTTCTAATTAATGTTTTCAAGCTATTTACTATGGAAAATGACAAATTCCAACATTTATATGGAAAAGACCAACAATGGAAAAATGTTCTGAAAAGTAAAAATGAAATAAAACAAATCACTTTTATAGATCTCTCTCATGAATTCTTTTTATCAAGGAACAAACAAAACAAAACATACTCATTACCTTCCTCCTCCCAAAAAGAGAAGGCCCAAGGCCATGTGGTGGGCCAAGTGGAAACCATAGTTCATCTCTCCGCCCGTCTTCATGTGCAAGAAACGACAGAGCTGCAACACCTTCAGGTTCCCAGAGCCTGCCATCACCATGGCAAGAGCAAGCAGGACAACACTCAGGCAGGTTTCCAGGTTGTAGGGCCCTGTCTAATGACACAAAAACATGAGTGTGTTAATAGAGATTATGCTTCTTAATTACCAAAATATCTGAAATGTTTGTGATTTAAAAGCTCAATCTATAAAAATGAATATTGATTATAAAATATAAATGCAATGTAGAGAATTTAAAAATATAGCATCATAAACTAAATAATGTCACTAAGAACTGACATTATCTCTACAGACATCATTCTCTCAGAAAGTCTTCCTACAATACATATATATTTATAGATGAAAATCAGAAAGCACTACATATGTTCTCTTAATAACTTATAAGCAATTTTTACACACAAAAAAAAACCTATACAGCATGATTTTGCTACATCCAGTGTGTAAGAACATATGGATATGCCATAACTTAAATACTTTGGAAATTTCTGATATTCTAATTATTTTCACATTATAAAAACAATTGCACAGGTCTGTACAATCAGGAAATAAAATCTTGCCATCTCCTTGTTATCAGAAAAGTAATGTCTGAAGAGCAAGTGAATCCTCCCTAGATTTTCTGTTTGTTTTTTTAATAAAGGAAACTTTTGGTATTCAGTAACATGACAGAATATAAAGTATGACAATTCAAATATTATACCTCTTATTTATTCTCTTGTCACAAGACTTAAAAATACATGCATCCTCCCAGGGTAATCATAGTTCCAAGAGTAACCATATTCTCACCTAATTTAGTATCTTAAAACCAAAACATAAAGATGAACAGTACTTGAAATCTCCTTTTAAATTCAAACAGCAAAGATATTTGATAACCCTTGAGTTTCTGACTTACCTATGAATTTTCTTTGTTTACTCTATTTTCTTTTTTTTTTCCTTCTTTATTTTGTATTTATCAAAAAAACAGTAAAAAGAATTTAAAAATGCCGAAGAGTTAACAATAACTATACAGAGGATAATAATCATAAGCATGGCTTATCAAGGGTGGAAATGCAAATAAGATTACCACACATATATTTTCTTCGTGTTCAGCTTTCCCTCTGAGCTTTTTTTTTTTTTTTTCCATCCCTATATATCCTTATTGAAGGTCTCTTCCCCCTCCCACCACATCTGATCATTTTTCCTCTCTGCAACTCCCCATCCCCTCCCTTGGCAGGGAGCTGTTTACTCTATTTTCAAATAGGGGAAGGGAGAAAAAAAAGAAAAAGACTTACTACAGAAGCATTGGGTGCAGATAAATAATTCATAAAATCTTTTGCAAATTTATGCTGGAAAAAGAAAAGAAAAATTGAAAGTTAAAACTAGCATCTTAAGGCTTCAATCGTAAAACAGAAGGAGAGCTCACAGAACAGCAGCATGAGCCAAGACATTTCTCACCAAACAGTTAAATGCTGATAGGTTTTCTGAGCCAGCAAATCGAAAACCCAGAGACAAGCAGGCTCCTGCAATTATGTAGACATGTGCTTGCCTGAAAACACATTATAAAAAACATAATGTTGTTATTGTCCTTTAAAATCCATTATTACCTATCCTCTTGGAATAAAAATAATAAATATTCATCTTCTCCAAACCAATTTTCAGTCTTCTGAGAATGTTGAAAAATGCCTCTAACCAATCAGCAGAGTTCTATGAATTTTTACAGAAGAGTATGTGACCCTTACTGATATAGTCTGCCTCTTACATAATATTCTTTCGTGTACTACAAAGGATAATTTTTAAAAAGTCCCCCCCACCCCGCAAAGAATTAAAAAGAAGAAAGTACAACTGAATTTCCTTTTGTTTTTTTTTTTTGGAGACGGGTTCTCATCTGTCCTAGGGTGGCCTTGAACTCACATTGTTGAGGATGCTTGCTCTCCTGACTCTACCACACACAAACACACACACAAACACAAGCAATCTATGAATATTACATAAATAATGATTATAAACATAAGGGATCCAATTACTCAAAACAGGCAACAGTTCTCCTACGTAAGTAAACTGATCTGACAGGTGCTAACATAGTTAATTTTACGTATTACATTACTTACGACAAGGTCTCCAGATTCAAGTCCTCTGAACAAGGCAATTCAATTTCACTCAGAGAGATACTATTTTCTCTTATAATCTGTGAAGACAGAAAGCCAGAATGTCTGAACACCACTGTCTTAGTTAAAAATATATCATGAATTAGCTGTCATGACTGTATTTACAGAAAATAAACTCCAAGGTGAATGATTTATATATACATGGATAACCTGATTGTAACAGTCAGATATACTAGAACTTACCTATAACTTCATACAGGAACAAGTTATTTCTGTTTTGACAGTAGGCGTGTTTAAGTTCCTTTACATTATTTTTTTAATTATTTGTGTATTTATTTCTTTATTGTATGGGGTGCATGCAAACATGTCATGGTATGCATATAAAGGTCATGCACTAAGTCCCAATAATTAAACTCAGGTCACCACATTTGGCAGCAAGAGCCTTTACCAATTCACTGAGCCATCTCCCTGAGCCTGCTTGGGTCTTTAAAAGAACATGGACACTGGAGCTTGGGCTTGCCTTCAAAGCCAACTCTAAGGCCACATACAATTGACCTGACAGTTGTGACTCATCTATACAGGAACATAATGGAAGTTAATCAACTGACAGCTCTAAGAATTTTAGTATGCTACATATAGAAGTCTTTGTGTTAGCTACAGTTATTATGCACTGCTACACCAGCCATGGCCACAACACCACACTTGATCATCAACTAAAAAAGCATCACCAAGAATATAAGTTGTAAAAAACTGCAAAGAAAAGCCCTCTAGAATCTGGGCCTTAGTTATAAGAAATTTAAAAAAAAAAAAAAATCAAAACAGGAGAGGGAGAGAATATGAATCATTTGCAAGCAGGTTGAGATGCACAGGAAATAAGAAAAGACTACCAAACTTAAGGTGAAGGGTGGCGTGTGCCTGTGGGCCCAGCACTCCAGAGGCAGAAACAGCAAGACTACAAGTATGAGGTGGTCAGCCAGGTCCTAATAGCCCTTGCTTCACTGGGTTGCTCTTGCCCCTCCTATCTGGGTAATTCCGCCCAATGCCCACATAACATAATGTACCAAACTTCAGCAACTGTGTACTACTTATTGCAAATCTTCACAGGAAACTGATCCATGACAGCCAGAAGCTGAAGCTGCCCAACAAAAGACAAAAGGTGCCCAGAAAACAAACAGGCATTATCACGTGACAGAATAAACTTAAAGGACATATTAACACACTCCACTCACACAAAAGACAAGTACTGTAGGTGACCTCATTAAAGTAAATTCATCAGTAACAGCACATTGGGGAAAAAAATAAAATTTTTAAGTGTGGAAGGATGAGTGTTCAGAGAAGCAGCATAGGGGACAGGTTTGCATCCAGACACCATTAGTCATATCTTATTAAACAGTAAATTTAATTTGTGATCCATGGTTCACAAATTTTAACTTAATAGAAAAGATGAAAATAAATATTGACATCTAGTTAGTGATATACATATTGATATATTAGGGAGAAATTCATTACTGTTTACAACTTAAAAATGTATCCCAGCTTATGAAAAAAATAATGGAATGGGTAAGCAAACAGATATATAATTAAACAAGCTTATACAGTAAAGAGTTACCTATAGAATTATCAGTAATATGTGTTCATATAAAGTACATTCACATTTTAGTTTTGCTAGTTTCTACTCAGGGTATGAAGTGGAACAATGCAAGACACACAGAAGCAACAGCTAGTTATAATAATGATTCTGAAGTTTAGTTACAAAGGAGACTGCTTTAACTAATATACTCAGCTTATTTAATAGATATGCTAAAGTGCAAATTTTATAAATAAAATTTTAGATAAATATATAATTATAAAATCAAGAGTGTTCCAACTGAATTTTATAGAATGTAATTTCTAAGCCTCTGAGGAAAAAAAAGGCTCAGAGGTCTATAGTCAATACGCAATTATTTGCTTCTTTTTAAATTTTTTTTAACTTCTTTTCAATGTGCATCTGGTATATGGCATGTATACATGCAAACTTGTATGTGTATGTGTGTGCACCTGCACCTGTGTGTACAAGGATACAGAGGCCTGAGGTTGATTCCAGGAATCTCCCTTGACCCTTTTTCTGCTTTACCCATTGAGAAACAATCTCTTAAATCAAACCCAGAAGTCACCAATATGTCTAGTCTCTACCTTCTCTCACCAGGATTTACATGGGATCTGGGAATTCTAATTTCACATCCACCCTAGCACTTCAGAAAGTACCAACACATGAGCAGAGTACTCACAGAAGCTTAGTAAGAAGACTCCAGCACTACCTATCCCACCTGCCAGTCTATACCACCTATCAGATGGATAGCCTGGAAAGCTTCCAACAGACCTAGGAACTAAGGAATCATGTAAAGAATGTGACCCTAGGAGGAGCGGGCAGACAGCAGAGCCCATGGCCACCCCTTCAGGGAGTGCCTGAAAGGAAGGAGCTACACACTTTAGCTCGTCTTCTTGCTTCCTATGTGAGCTCTTTAGCTGCTGTACCATCACTTCAGTCCTCAGAGTACACTTTAAAATAGAAGTTCTTCTGTCATCCAAAGACAGCCTTTAAGAAGAGCTGGAGAGATGCTCAGCAGTTACAAGAATGTACCACTCTTCCAGAGAACCTGAGCTCAATTCATGGAACCCTCTAGAAGCAGCTCACAACTGCATGTAACTCCAGCTTCAGGAGGATCTAATACTTCTTCCAGTATCAGTACTTATGTGTTTGCATGCATGCACTTAAAAACAAAACAAATCTTTAAAAAGATACAGTCAAGGGGGCTGGAGAGATGGCTCAGCGGTTAAGAGCACCATCTGCTCTTCCAGAGGACCCGGGTTCAATTCCCAGCACCCACATGGCAGCTAACAACTGTCTGTAGTTCCAGTTCCAGGCAAACATCAAGGCAAATAAATAAATAAATAAAGTTTAAAAAAAAAAAAAAAAAGATACAGTCAAAATAAATAATTGCCTTCACAATAAAAATATTCTATAGCACTTTGGAAAATATACAGTATTAATTATTTGTACCTACCTGAGGAACATTGCTGTCAACCCACTTGGAATTTGGTAAAATATCATCCCACAAAATCAGGCACCGAGCAAGTGTCTTAAAAATGAATTACAGACAAAATTAATTAGGCAAAACTCACATATTTCCTAACAAATTAAAGCAGTAAATAAACTAAGGATTAGTTCCCAACTAACAATTACTTTAAAAAGCATAGACTGTCAACTAAATATATAAAAATAAAGATTTAGATTTTAAAGGAAACTAAAATCCAGTTCATTATCATCATCAAAGTTTCAAAGGTTTGAAAAAGGCCTTAATTTGCTGTTGAAAAAAAAAAAATCACAAAGGAAAGAGCCATAGCTCGATTTATACATCAGTTTAAAAGCTTCCATGTGGTGGTTCAAACATTAAAGAAATGCAGAACAGCTTTAGACAGCACTAAACTGTTACTCTCATTACAACCTTAGCAGTACAACTGCATTCTTAATAGCACTAAAAAACAGCATAAGGTCCTGGTCATGGACTGCCCTCTAGGAGGTTCTTCAGTAATAATCCAAGAAACATCACAGAAGTGTTACCTATCAGGTGTGTTACCTTTCCTACCCTTCCTACGTCCTATTTGGGAAATTTCATAAAAACACTTCCAGTCAGAAAAACATGGCAAGTTAAAAGTAAAATGGTTCCATGGAAAGGCATTTACATTTGTAAACTAAACTTAAGGATCATAAGAAAGTTCCCTTTATGTCAAGGAAGATGAAAATGACAAAGCAGCACACCCTGAGCAAGAGAAATTCTGGCTTCACGAAGTCCAGCAAATACATGGTATCAGGAGCTCGCAGCCAGTCAGCAATGGATCTGTTGGCAGAGGACATCAATGAAGGTTACTGTTCACGAAGGCCAGGTAATCAAAACTCAAATCCTAATCTCTCCCCTCCAGCAAAGGCCTAACTTTGTCCATTAATGCTTAACACATGCTGACACAACATTTATCTTCTACGTCTCACTATAAAATCTAAGTTCCATGAGGGTATTTTTAGTTTTGTCTTGTTCAATGAAATATCTCCAAAATCAAGAAGACACTGACATATTTATCTAAATAGAAGACTAATGGTATCTGTTACCATTCTGTTAATGCTGCATAGAATTTTCCTAATTGTAGGAATTTAGAACTTGTAGTTTCGTGAATCTCCAAATATTTTTCAAACTAAAAGAATTAAGGTAAGCTGAGAACAAAACTTGGGACAGATGGAAAGAGTAGGTTCAGTCATTAGATAAGCTTCTAAACAAAGCAGAAACCATTTTTATAAATAGTAACCAAGTACAGAATAATGCTAAGTATTTCTGGCTTAAACAGTACTCACAAGGATATGCCAAATTACTGAAAGGAACTGGATATCTTTTGGGGCTAGCCCTCAAGATCCTTGGCTTCCATGTCCACTTGAAAGTACCAGGAGGAAAAAAGATAAACCTTACATCTAGATTAAATAAGAGGGTCTTTTGATTTTTTTTAATCTCTGTTCTCTAAACAACACAGTATTAACAACCATTTATATGGTATGCATAAGTGTATCTCATATTGTAAGTAATCTACTGATGACTTTTAAGTATCAAGATGAAGTCCATACATTACACACAAATCCCATGCTTTTGTGGATTCTCGTGTCTTTAGGGGTCCTGGGACCAATACCCTGAATATAGCGTCCTGACAAACAGTACTACCAAAGAAAACACTACATAAAGTCTACTCAGGTCCTGTTATTTGAGAATAGACACCAGGATGTTTAGCATATGGAAGATAAACAAGGGAAGACTATACTACTGAGTGCAAAAAAGATATCACATGTCATGCAAGGGGCAAGTGGGTGCTCATACCTGTTATTGGTCTTTAAGTAGATCATAGCCAAAGCCAGAGTAGCACCTGGACAAGTCACATCCACATTTATGGTATCTCCTTCCTGGTGAAAGAAGTTACTCGCCTAAGAGCTCTGAATTCACCATGCTGAGCACTATCAGCACAGTTAAAATTGTGGGAGGGAGTTGGGAGGGAAACATTACTTTGAAGCTAGCCTCTTTTCCCTCTCAGCTTGTGGCATTCTGATCTCTAACTCTATTTGACTTACTTTGATTTGGTAACTTGGAGATTTATGTTTCTCCCTGTGCATTCCAATCTGAAAACGCCTATGACCTCCAACCATGTACTGATACAGCTGCTCAGGCACATTGAGATCAGACATACCGATCAAATTGCTGCCATGCTGGAAAAAAACAAGAAACTGAGATGAAAAGAAATCCATAGCAGTAACCAGTAACACACATCCATAGTAAACAATGGAACACACTTCAGAAGAAGGCATTTTAATTGTGATGTTTCTTCCATTTGCAATAAACATTTTACACATTAGTTAAGCTATTAATTCTCTAAAATTGTAATTTACATTCTAATCTACATACTTGTATCTCAAAAAATGCATAAAGCCAAAGATATAATTACACTCAAGAGTAAACGAAAAGACAATATTATATTTAAAACTTGAACTGTGAACACCTCAGTACTTAATTACTGATCCTGTGATCTCTTCAGGCAATCATAATTTACTTACTCAGCATCATGCTCAATTCTGTTACAGTCAGCAACTCTGTATATCCTAGTTAGTTCTACCTGTTAACTTGATACAGTCTAGAGTCACATGAGAGCAAAGCCTCAACTAAGCAATTGTCTAGATAAGATTGGCCTGGGGTCACATGTGTGGGGGACTGACTTGATTATTAATTGATAGGAGGCCCCAGGCCACAGTGGAAGGTGCCATCCCTAGGCAAGTGGTCCTGGGTTATAAAACAAAGCTAGCCAAGCATAAGCCTGTATGCAAGCCAGAACATGAGCAAACAAGCAGCACTCCTCCGTTGTTTCTGTTTCAAGTTCCTGACCTAAGTTCCTGCCCAGAACAGACGGACATGTAAGCAGGATCACACCTGTCCCCCACTAAGGTATTTTTGGTCAGCAACAAAACAAAACTCGGATACTACTGAATATCTAGTTGGAAGAATCTCATTTATAATGAGGAAAGGGAAGTGCAATTTAACCCAGCCCAAAGTTACCCAACTAGCTACTAAATGGCAGGGCTGTATGTCAAACATAGCAGTTTTGCTCAACAGTCAACGGGTTGCTTAACCAACAGACACTAATGTAGTCAAATGATCAGATTCACCACTAGTCCAGACCAAAATTCCAGTCCCAATTCACAGTATGTTGCTTTTTACATAGTAACACCTGCCTCTTCACATGTCAGATGTGAAGAGAAAACACATGGCCAACAATGACAGATTTTTCAGAACGCACTCAAGAAGCAACATGTTCCACTACAACATTTTGATTATCACTTAGCTTGACTAGAACACTACATTGGTAGGTTTTCAAGGAAGTCACATTCCAAGTAAAAAAACAGTAATCACATAAAATGTTTTTGGTAGTTGTATAGACATCTCTTGGATGGAGTTAACCTGACAACACTGCATTCTGTTATAAAGCAAGAGCTGCTATGGCAACTTTCTGGAATATAGTGATCAACAGAGCCGCACAAGAAGATTAGGGCTATTTCTAGCAATACTACAGTACAGACTCTTAAGGTCACTAATCATATATATGCTCACTATTTTTCTATTCATGTATGTGTAGAGAGAAAAGGAAGAGTGATCATTATATGTATGTGAATAAGCATAGATGTCTGAGTGTGGTGTATATGCAGGTACACAAACACACATGTATGGGTACTTGTGTATAAGTAAGCACAGGGGCCATAGGAGGATACTGGATATACTACTCTATCATTCTCAGTGTGTACTGAAATCCAAACTCAAGTTATCATGTTTACACAGCAAGCATTCATATCCACTGAGCTGTCTCTCCAGCCTTATTTTCTTCCAGAGTGATTTATCATTCTCTATCTTATCTCTTAAACTTTTTTCAAGAAATTTCAGGACTGAAGAGTTGGTTCAGTGGTAAAGAGCACTAGTTGCTCTTCTAGGAGACCTAAGTTCAATACCTAGCACCTACATGGTGGCTATCTGTAACTCTAGTGCCATATCCATATATGGTGAATAGACATATATGAAAGCAAAATATTCATACACAAACTAAAAATTTTAAAATATCATAATTTAACTATAAACACATACAAGTCAGGGGGAAAAATCTTAAGGTCTCACTTCACTGTAATTTTTCTCCACTGCATACTTTGAGAAAAAGAATCCAGAGAAGAAAAGTTTGAGCACTGGGTTAAGTGACAAAAGAGCAGAGTGGCACTCAGGGCTATGTCAAAATGCAGATGTGCTGGGTAAAGGGGGAAGAAAGACTACTCACCCCTAAGCAAACCATACCCAGGGCCAGACCAGCAGCTAGAGAATAGGACTCTCTGTCAGTGCAATACTCCATTTCCGGACCAGGGGGCCGCCCTACAGAGGAGAGAGAAACCAAGTCAAGGCAGCCTATTACAAACTCCAATTTGTAAAAGTTTTAGATACTTCTCTTCCCAATTGCTTAAGATAAAGACACTGTCCAAAGGCTGTCCAACTTAGCAGCTTATCTAAAGTTTCCAAAGGTTCTTAAATTCACCTACCAAAGCTTCTACCAGCAATGATTTTCAAAAAGTGTGAAAGCTTGGAATTTACCACAAAGTTGCCAAGAAGTAAAAATTATAGTTTTTAAAGCGACAATTAGCTTGGGCTGGCCAGATGGCTCAGTGCTGCCAGGTCTAACAATGAGTGCAATCTCCAGGGCACACACATGGTGGGAGACCAACTCCAGCAAACTGTCTTCTGACGTCCATCCTGGAGCACACCCCAGCACTTAAAAAAGGAGACAATCACTCTTAAAAAACTGTTTCCACTAAAAATAAATTAAAACCACTTGAATTTTATTTTTATTATTTTCAAATGCATCAATCGGATGTGATTAAAATGTTCAAGTACTGATAATAATAAAAATTGAACTTACTTTATGCTTTTAAGTTAAAAACTGTGCTGACAAGTTTTTATTTGATTCTACATTATTGTGTGTGCTTATGGTAAAAAAAAAAAAAAACATATTTTTTAAAAGCACTCTATTCTACTAATCCTATTCTTTAGGGCATCAGTTCATAACTAGTACATATCTCCTACAAATCAGATATTTACATTATGATTCATAACAGCAGCAAAATTATAGTTATGAAGTACCAATGCAGTAATTTTATGGCTGAGGATCACCACAACATGAGGAATTGTATTAAAGGGTCATAGCATTAGAAAAGTTGAAAACCACTGCTTTAAGGAAATAAAATGTGTTTTTCATACTTCCAAATTATGTTCTCCAGAGGGGGTAGAAATGACACTCAAAAGAAAAAACTGACATGAATGTAATCAGTATTAATACTTACACATAATAGCGAAGAGATAGAAACAGCTCCTGAAAGTAGCTGTACAGGATGGCACATGCTATAATCACAGTACATAGGAGGTAGAAGAAAAAACCATTCTAGGCCAGCCTGGGCTGAGACTCTATCTTAAAAATAAGGAGGTGGGGGGCATTCAGCAGTTAAGAGCACTTGCTGCACTTTCAACCATCCCAGGTTTGATTCTCAGAACTCACATGGCAACAGCTAACAACTGTCTATAACTCCAAGTCCAAGAGATCATACGCCCATTCTGGCACTGTACATGGTGCACAGACATGCATTCAGGCAAAACACCCATACATATAAAATTTAAAAAAAAATTTTAAAGTGGAAAAAATTTCTAACAATTGAACATTTTATAAAACTTTCTAAGATATAAAATATTAATTTTAAAAGATAATTATGACAATAAAGCATTGTCAAATACAGAATGTAAATATTGCACACATAGAATAAAAGATGAAATATTGCATACAGAATATGAAAGTGGTGCGCTATGGCTGAGAGACAGTGGTTACATCACTAGACAGCACTGTAGTACAACAGCATTTACTTATTACCCTCTAGCTCAATAGTTCTCAACTTTCCCAATGTTGCAACCCTTTAAGACAGTTCCTTATGTTGTAGTGACCCCCAACCATAAAATTATTTTATTGCTACTTCATAACTATAAGTTTGCTACTGTTATAGATGTATCTGTGTTTTCCAATGGTCTTGGGCAACCACTGTGAAAAGTTGAGAACCATGCTCTAGATGAAGAAGCTCTAAGCAGCAGTGCTGGGGACCTTCTGAGTACTTTTTCCAGACCCATAATTTATGCTACTTTCTATTTTGGTATAGGAATGCTTCAGTTTGTGACTAACTTCCACTATCAATATGGTAGATCAAAGTCTCAGTCCCAATCTTTACTGTGCTCTGGTACATCCACCCCATGAAACATCTTTTTGGATTTCTGCCAGATGTAGCCTGGGCTTTAGCTGGTACAATATTGAAGGACTAAAACTTTTGTTATTGAGTTTCTTTCTTTCTTTCTTTCTTTCTTTCTTTATTTATTATGTATACAGTGTACAGAAGAAGGTACCAGATGTCATCATAGATGGTTGTGAGCCACCATGTGGTTGCTGGGACTTGAACTCAGCTCCTCCAGAAGAGCAGTCAGTGCTCTTAACCTCTGAGCCACCTTTCCAGCCCCCGTTATTGAGTTTCTTACATACACATCACAAGAGAAGACACAACCTCTAGCCTGGGATCTCCTAGAATAGGAGAAGCAGAACCAGAGCAACCAAACCACAGATCTATAGCCTAAAGCAGAACCAACAGGCCAATTTAATTGTTGTTCATTAAGTGAAAGTATGGTAGCAACAGCTTGTGTGATGCAATCGTGCTAAAGCTTAATGCATCCTCACTCACATACTATGCTAAGAAATCTCCAAGGTCTTACTTTCCATGGTTTTCCTACTAGAACTCAACACGGTTCTGAAAACATTGAGTGCCAATTCTAGAAATAAAAATGCCCAACTTTCCTAGACCATTATAATCATCCTACTCTAACATCAGTTACTGTTGTTACTTTGTAAGTAAAACTTTATCATTTGTATGTACAATGGCCTCATTATCTATAGGTTCTGCACCCATGGACTCAACCAACCACACACCAAAAATACTTTGTGCCTGCACTGAACACACAGACTTCCATCACTGTTCCCTATACAATACAAGTACAAAAACTGTCTTATAGTATTTACATTAAGATGTAAATCCTTTATATTTTACCAGTGATTGAAAAGTGTGAGGTATAAGTCAGTTACAGAAGACAACCATTTGGTTATTTTTCAAGCGTTCTTGTACAACAGAAGAAAACAATGTGATATTAGGAACCAAAACAATCTAGTTTTAAGTGCGGGTCACTGCTAGACCCTGCCTTGTGTGAGATGAACAGCGCACTCACATGCTCACTCAAGCTCAGCTGTGGGTTTGCCAATCCAGACTTACCACCTACACAGCACAAGACCTGGCCACATTACTTGCTCAGTTTTGCTTCCCCCTCCCTTCTAAATAATTATCTGGTCATTCTGTACTCATAAAGGCTACCCTTTGTTTTCCTTAATTTTCATAATTGCATCATCATTTTCTTTGGGTGTATATGAATGGAATACATACACCTGGAAAGATTAAACACTAGCAACTGCATACCTATTTCAGCCAACAGGACTTCGGCAGTATGTCTGTGAGCTGTGCCCTGATAAACAAGGCCAATGCCAACCACCGCAGCCACTTGGACATTGTGAGGCACATCCAGCTCTGTTGACGTCGGGGGTAAGAGAGCAGGAACATGAATGCTAAGAAGCCGGGTAATTGACATGTCCATGGTTCCAAGTTTTGCAGCAGAAACACCAAGTAGCAATCCAATGCTTGTCATTTCATGGCCCTACAAAGGCAAACATAGTAAAACTCAGACACTATCAAAAGCATCTGGCTTTCTTGAAATTGTGTGTGTGTGTGTGTGTGTGTGTGTGTGTGTGTGTGTAAAGAGACAGAGAATATGAGCATGCAAGTATATTTTCAGAAGCCAGAGATTAACCTTGGATGTTGTTCATTGGAAGCTGTCCATTTTGTTTTTGAAGCACAATCCTTCACTGAGACCTGAGACTCACATTCAGGTAGACTGGCTGCCAGCAAGACCCCGCAGTCCTCTTTCTCCACCTCCCCAGCACCAGAATTATAAGCATGCCCCATCACAGTTGCCTTTTCTTATCTCAGTGCTGGGAACCAAGCTCAACTTTTCATGTTTGCAGGGCAAGCCCCTGCCTTTCTCAATGAGCACCTTTACATGGCAGGCACTGAGAGTACAATGGCAAACTAAACACAGTGGTCTCTGCTCTCAGTGTTCTAAGAGGGAGAAAACGTGGTAGTTAAAAACACAAAAGCCCACAATTAAAATTTACTTACAAGTACAGAGTATATGAGACTACTTAATGGAGATTAATAATTTTTTATTAGGAGGGACTGAAGAATGATTAGGAAAGTGGGACACTCAAAGAAAGAGCAGTACAATGGCTGCAGAAGTGAGCAGGACCACACAGGTGCCAGAAGCAGACAGAGCAATGGAGGATGAGTATATAGTTCTAAACAAGGGTCACACACTGGTTTACACTGCAGAAAGACTGTTTCCTGCTCTGAGATGAACAGAGTTAGAGGTGCAGGAATGAAACAGGGCAAGGAGACAAACAGGAGGTGGTACAGTAGGCATGTGTGGCACAGTGCCAGGCATGGGGATGACAGGTTCTCACCTTAGTTAAATAGTCATGGATATTGAGAGTAGCCAGCTTGGTAAGGTGCCCATTCAGACCCAGGGCCATGAGAAAGCCGGCGTATTCATTGGCTAACTCAGCATGCTTTGGTTTGTTATAAACAATCCAAGCTGAGTCTATCTGGGAGGCAGGGGCTATCTTCAGGCCAGCAGCCACACCATTATGGAAGCTGGCCCAGCTTGTCATATTGGGAGGTACATCGATGTTCCCACTATTAAGATCTACAGTTGTGTTTCTTGGAGGGGCTCGCCCTAGACAGACAAAGAAGTGAATTAAGAGAATTTATAAAATTAAAACTCAGGTCTCTGAAATAAAGCTGACTTTATTGCATTCAAAACCCCTATTGGGGGCTGGAGAAAGAGCTCAACAGTTAAGAGCACTTGCTTCTCTTGCAGAGGATCTAGGTTAAGTTCCCAGCACTCATGTGGCAGCTCACAACCTTCTGTTCCCTGGGAATACAATGCCTCTTCTGACCTCTTTGGACTCCATCTCACACACAGTACACATACGTACAAACTCAGGTACATATATACACATAAAATAAAATAAATATTTAAAAACATATATACATACATCACCTGGGCATGGGGCCACAAGCCTGTAATTCTAGCACCCCAGAGGCAAAGACAGGTGAATCTCTGTAAATTGGAACCCAATATAGTCTACCTAGAGTTCCATGCCAGTCAAGGTTTAGGGTTATATAGTGCTGTCTCCAAAAAGCAACAAACAAACTGTATAGTCCAGTTTACTAACAGGCAATAAAATAATTGACACCAATTTAGCTTTACACTATTTGGTCAGGGTTCTCGTTGCTCTGCAGTGCTTGAAACTGCAGGGAGACAGAACAAAACTAAATGAAGATCAGTGTAGCAGTCTAACTATATGAATAACAAATTCCAACAGGTGACTGAGGACACTTGTGTCCATTTCAAACATTCACTCCTATATTGGAGTCTAGATACTAAAGCAAAGTAAAATGTAAGAAACAAGGACCATCAGAGATCTGCCCTATCTCTGATTCCTATGTCTATGCCTCAGCACACAGGTATCTATAAACATTTAACATATGTTAGATACTAAAATTGCCAAAGCTGGAGAAATGGTTGCACTGTTAGGACCACTTCCTGCTCTTTCAGAAGACCTAGAGTTTGGTTCCCAGCATCCACATCAGGTGACACAATCACCTGTAACCACAGCTCCAGGACCCACCAGTTCTTTCACATCCATAGGCAACCCACATATGCACACACACATATACACATATACAACAGTTTCTTTTAAAATGCTAAATTCAACTGAGTATGGTGGCACATGCGTATAATCCTAGCATTTAAAAGAACAAAACAGGAGGATAGAAATTTTGAAGACAGCCTAAGATACATAACAAGACATTGTGTCAAAACAGAAAGTCATTTATTACAGAAAAGTTACCTAGTAAACTGGAAAGAAACATTCTCTACTGTGATGACCCACAGAAATATAAATTAAATGTTTGTGATATCATTATAAGTTCAGTTTGAATTTTTATAATTCCTTTGAGTTTTGATACATATTGAATACACAGACATGACCAAATCATCTTTATATTATGAATTGTTAGTTCAATTCATCAATAGACATTTAAGATATTGATGTGATGTCCATTGTACAAAGGTAACAATATGACAGACATTTAAAATAAACGTACAAAGCTACCAAAATCCTTAGATCTTTGAAAACACCATTTTAAATGTCTAAAGCATCATCAAGAACAAATTCTGAGTGAATGAATAGTGACTGATTTGCAGCATATATATACACAGAAGAATGAGTACCTCAAAAAAATCTAAATATTGTACATATTAGACTTTAAGGTTATTTAAAATTCAAGTCTCACATTTTAAAAAAATAAAAACAAAACAGGATCTTACTATGTAACCCCAGCTGGTCTGGAACTCTATCTCCCAAGTGCTGAGATTAAAGGTGTATACCTCCAAACCCTGCCTGTCCTAAATTGTTTTACCTTTGTCAACGATAATTCTCTAAACTTTTCATATCTTAAAATAATCGTAATAAAATGCAAACTTAATAATAAATAAACTTAATGTATAATAATGCAAACTAATAAATGTATATTATTAACGAACTTCTTGGTTCCTAGTCTTCCTCAGGAAGACTGAGGTATGGGAGGTACTGAAGGGACTGAACCACTCTAAGCTGGTCTTGAGGTTTATAGCCCCTTCCTGTGTGCTTCCTGACTATTTAGATTTGAGGAGGCTCCAGCCACAAGCTATTCCTGTCCCCATGCTTTCCTTGCAATAATGAACTGTATCCCCAAAAACCATGAGCCGAAGTGACTTTTCCCCTAAGTTGTTTGACACAAGTATTTTGTTTTAGCCAAGAAGAAAGTAAGTAATACAGAATGCTATGTGAGCTTCAATAACCACTATAGCGCTACTAATGCTTAAAAATCAACAAGAGCACAGAGCAATGCTTTGGTTTTAACTAAAATAATTCAAGAGAAATCCACTCATGTACGAACTTAGTCCTTTGTTGATGAGCCCAGAATTTAACATACCTGTCAGATTTAATTTAGGGATAGGTAATGGCTCTGTTGGAACAGGATGGTATGAAAACAAGGTAAACATTCCTCGTCCTACTGGAAGAGCCATAGTTCGCTGACACAGCTGGAGCAGTCTATAATAAAAACACAACACACAAACTGTTAACAAAGTTCACAGCTGGAATCTAATGAAAAGTAATTATCCAATAGAAACTGAGACAATCAAGTCCATACAAAGCAACGGCCCCCTTTAATGGAACACAGGTAAAGTCACAGAACACATGGCAATAAAATAGATTACTAAAAATGGGTTAAGCTGTGAGCTAGTTGGTGATGAGCCTGAGCTATTGGCCAAATAGTATGTAATTAATATAAGCCTCTGAATAATAATTTTATAAGCAGCTGCAGGACCACAGGTGGGATTTGTCCGGACCAAGAGGCCCAGATGGGACAGAAAACTTCTGGCTGACACTAAAAATGGCATTCCAACATCCACATAAAGCCAGAAAAAGCTTAAAAAGGGTTCTAGAGCACAGAAACAGAACCAAAAAGCAGCCTCCAAGTTGAGTCTCTAAAGTGGGTCATTGTACAGAGATGGGGTGGCCTGTGGGTTTGAATTATAAAATGGCAAGTTTGTTGCTTATAGCCTGAACTGAAATAAGGTCAGTTCCTGAAGTCTCACAGGAGCTGGGATGTAAGTAAGCAACAAGCTGCATATGACAGTTGTAAGGTTACTGCTCTTACATACAAAAAGGGAGCAGAGTCAAAGACTGTTTCTTAGTAGCAGCATGTTCCTAGGCCAGTTCTGCTTGCTGGAGGCAAGCAGAGACATGGCTTTTTTAAAAGAGAGGCTTCATGACTCAGTCTTAGCAGTAAAAAATGTGTGGCCCCTGCCAAACACTTAAATGAAATTCATGAGCAGTGGGCAGCGGTGCTCTACTTGGTGGCAATGTGAATCCTAAAATTTCTCAGAGTGGTGGAACCTGCCAGTACTTCCAGAGCTAAAAAGTTAAACTCTCTATGAAGCTAGACTAGGAGCTGGGTGGAGCCAGCCAGCCAGACTAGCCAAGCCTTTAATCCTAACCAAACCTTGGCAGATTAAAGGTGTGGTCAGAAACAGAAAAAGAGATGAGTCATACAGTAAAGAGGGATTCAAAAAAAGACCTCTAAATGGTTTACAATGTGCTTGAGAGAGTAAAGGTAAAAGGATAGAGAAAGTCCTTAAAAAAGAAACAAAGTAAAAAAAAGATAATGAGCCACATAAAGACAGAAATTACAAAGAGTGTCTGGATACTGTATGTTATTGTCTTGTCTTTAAGGTTTTTTTTTTTTTTTTTTTAACTGCAAAGAAAATAATAAGAGCTGCTAAAAGATATTTGATGATAAATGCTGATGGATTAATCCAACCTATATATTTTGTAAATTTATTGGCTTTAAAATTGAAATCAAACGATATGCTACTTTGAAGAAAAAGTTTTCTTTTTATTTCCACAGAAAATAAGAGGCTGCGGATTTATTTCTGGTTAAAGAAAGTAAAGTTTGATCAAGGAAGACTCCCTGAAAAATCTCTGATAGAAAAAGATGACCACATCAGCTTCAAGTCTATCAACTAAGATGATCCTGGCTCAGGACTCCCCCCCAAAACCACCAATGACTCCAATCAGCAGGAAGTAGTATGGAAAGCATCACCCAAATTCACAAAATAATGACTGTAAATGTCAGGTGGGAGAGATTTGTTCAGACCAAGAAGCCTGGACAGGACAAACAATTTCTGGCTACTCTCCCCTCCCAGAGATGGGAGATCAGGAAGGAATTCTTCTAACAATTCTTATCCTCATCAGGATGCTGAAGCAGACACACTATGCTGATTTGCTTTGAATAAGACCCAATTCTCCTGGGGTAGAAAAACATGAAACTAAATTCTTCACTGACTGATGCTAACCTGGTCTAAAGAAAGTACATTATTTGGGTGGTTCTTCTGGTGTTACTTTCAGTGGAGCTGCATCAGTACACACAGATCCTCTTCTCATTCCTTATACCAATAATGCCTCAAAAATCCCACTACCTCTGTGTTTGCACAAAAAGAACGGAAGTAAACAGTCACCAGGTTAACATACCAGGTGTGCCCAGAGTTAAAATGGCTTCTGTTGATGACACTGAAAAACTAACACCCCACTCTTGTTTTTGCATTAGTTCATGCTAGATAGGCCCCTTGGACAAAAACTAACAGAAAAATTGGAAGTAAGCATTCCTACCTAAGATGAGCTTTTAAATGTAGCATTTGAGACTAATGAAAGTATCTTCAAAGGCTAACACAGGGCTGACACTCTGCAAATAACAATATTCATGAGGCTGATTTCTCCCTGATTACATAAATGCACTGCTTCTCCAGCTTATTAGAGAGAATTCTAACATTCTAATGTTCTAACATTCTTTGGGACTACAGCAGTACAATTGGGAAAGCAGGAAATTCAAATCTATGAAACATCTTACAGAAAGTTTTAGACAAAGCTTTGCACATAATCCAATTCCACTTTCAAAAGACATAAAATTAAAGCAGTAATACTAATGCTGTAGGACCTGCATGCATGAGGCCACTAACAGGATGCTTCATGATCCTGTTAAGTACCTGTTAAGAAAAGACCTCTAATTAGACTAACCTGGACTGAAGAAAAGATACATTCTGATCTCAGATATACTAAAACAACGGTTCTCAACCTGTGGAGTCAGGGCCTTTTTCACCGGGCTCACCTAAGACCATCTGCATATCAATTATTTACATCACAATTCATAGCAGTAGCAAAATTAGTTATGAAGTAGCAACAAAAATAACTTTATGGTTGAAGGGTTATCATAACATGAAGAACTGTATTAAAGGGTCACAGCAGTAGGAAAGTTGCTTTGTTTGAGCTTTAGCTTTTAAATATCTTAAATACAAAAATAACGACATCATTAAAAAACAGGTAAGTATTATAGCTTTATTTCTATGGCTGTGATAAACTACACTGACGAAAAGCAATCCTTGACAGGAAAGAGCTTATTTGGCTTACAAGCCCATTATAAAGGGAAGTCTGAGACAGCTTTTGCATCACAGCCAGTCAAGAGCCGAAGAGAGAATGCGCCCATGCTGCTTAGTGGTCTGTCGCTTGCTTAGCCAGCTTTCTTCACTCTTAGACAGTCCAGGACCCAGCCCATGAAATGGAGCTGCCCAGTCAAGGTTGCTCTTCCTAGCTCAATCAACAAGCAAGAGAGTCCAACCTGATCTAGGTAACTCCTCAATTTAAATTCTCTTACCAAGTAATTCTAGAGTACAGCAACTTAACATTTAAAACTAACCAAGCTGGCAAGATGAATTAGTGAGAAAAGGCACCTGCCACGCAGCCGAATGGTCTGAAGCCTGGTGGAAAGAACCAGCTCCTCTGACCTCCACATACACACTGCAGTGTACACACACATTCACATGTTTAAAAAAGAAAAGTTAAAATATGACAGGAAAACAAACTAGTCTCGAGTTAACAAAGCAGCCAGGAGATGAACCATTTTACCTGTTTTCTTTCTCTTCAATGAACTCGTGGTCACTGAGCTCCGGGTACTGCACCACATTGACACGAACAGGCTGTGCACTTTGAAGCAGCCTTCGTACATCCTGTACCCGTAAATCTTCACTCCATATTAATGACATAACCTCATGATTCAAGTCATTCATGCCATCATCTTCCTCCTCACCTTCGGTTCCTGAAGACACATCTGATGAGAGCACCTGCACAACAGACTTTATTGTAGTGATTTCTAAGGCTGCTGTATGCCTACACTAAGAGGGCAAACAGGCTAATGGAACACAACTGTACACTAGAGGTAAGCATAACTGGTAGGCTTCCTGAGTCACTCAACACTGTCGTCCAAGCTAAGCTCTTCTGCACTGGGAGAGCACTGTGTCACCCCAGGTGGCCACTGAGCCTACATAAGTGTCTAGTTCCTACAAACCTTTTTAAAGTACTGCATGGCCTACTTGGAGTCACTTTGCTAAGCTGAAGAAAGGAGTTTTTCTATTTAGAATTATGCATAATCAGGCAGCTGAACCTACTAAAACAAACAATCCATTTGCAAATTGTTTTAAAAGAAAACGAGTTATCCCAAATAGATGAGGCAACTCATTACTACTGCACAACTGATACCTACTTCAACATTAAGATTAATAGAAGCAGAGGAATAAAACCTGGAAGGACACACACATACACATCAAAGGCAAACTGAAGCTGCATAATACCTGCATAACTGTGACTGGTTTTCACTTTCCATGCACTGCACACACTTTAGAAAGGGAGCAGACTGCCAGCCTACCCTGATGACCTCACCTGTGCTCTCATCCAAGGCTTCCCAGCCACAGTGCTTTTGTCTGACTACAACATCATATGCACTGCATGGACTCTCCATTTCCTCTCAAGCAAAGTTCTACATGCCAATAAAAAATTAAATTCTAACTAAAACACTAAAGTATTCCTATCCTGACATTTAGTATGAAGGCAACATGGGGGGGGGGGGGGACACGGTGTATATGACCAGATAAAAACTTACTTTGGTTCCTATGAAAAAACTAATCAAAAACAAACTATAATCATGCACCACAATACTCCACCAAGAGCCTACAAACATGACAGTGCTTCCCTGAGATAGGATCTATGCCTAGTGACCCAGCTACAAACACTATCGTGCTCAGAATTGCCTAAGGACACATTTCTCAGAATGTTTGCCATCATCAGGCAATATACGACTGCATATTACAATGAATAACTTACCTAGAAAACATAAACCTGACTAGCAGAACCAAGCTAGAAATTTAGCCCCAAATAACTGAAGAAACTAAATTTAGATAAACTTGCCTAGGATTCTACTTAAATAATATATAGATTAATATTTATAGTGTTTATGCCAAGGTGTGTGTGTGTGTGTATAGGAATATATATAATAAATGCCAGAGAGAGAGAGAGAGAGAGAGAGAGAGAGAGAGAGAGAGTGTGTGTGTGTGTGTGTGTGTGTGTGTGTGTAGTTCAGGCTACCTTTGAATTCACGTTGATTCTGGTTACAAGCATGAACTACCACACCTGGATTTTCTTGATCAAGGAAATAAGAACACTTTTCCATTGAAAACAAGACAAATACCGAGTTAACTAGAGTTGCTATTTAGAAAAGCCTTGAGATTAGACTCTGGTGGAAACTAATTCTATCTCAAGTCCAAGGCTGGCAACTATTGGGTTAGAAGACCAACTATGATTGGCCCACAGTTACATCACACTGATTAAATGATGTGGTAATTAATTCAAATGCTAATGGAACAAACCTAATTCCCACTGTTTCAGGGATGTCACAGATCTCTATCAACTTGTCAGCCTGTTCTACAGAGAGATCCTGTCTTTAAAAAAAAAAAAAAAAAAAAAAAAAAAAAAAAAAAAATTCCTTGTTTCTAGAACCCATAAAGGAGAGTCTTTAGGCTCCTAAATAACTAACCCTACTGGAGAACATATTCTTCCTCAGGCTTCAATTTTACTGTTATCCAAATATTGTACAAATATATTATACCTATTTAAAAGGATAAATTTAAAAAATCCAATCTCTCCAAAAGTATAAAGGAGAACACGGTTATTATTATAGCCAGTCAAATTGAGGCTCTCAGTAGTACGAATCAGCTGTTTCTATGGGTACAAGCAGCTCAACAGACATAGCTAGTGGCTTGCTGATTCTGGGCAAAGAGAGGTCCAGGCAACAAGACAGGGGGCAGTCACTAAGTCCACAACTCCCATGTTCAGATATAAACTTCATGTGATTATAACATAAAAGGCAAACTAATATGTACAGTTACCAAAAACTAAAGGTGCAAAGGGAAATAAATGCAAACAGTCTCCACTTTGACTTTATCTGAGGCAAAAACTAAAGTTCCTATATTTGATACTCACAGATTTGCCTCTGGGTAAATTTCCTTCACAGGCCTGCTTGGAAAGATCCTGACGTCCAATTAAGAGGCAAACAGCTTCTGACCAGTCTGAATCTGGCTGCTCCCGACAGTGATATATTGCATCCCTGATGGGAAGAGCAATTCCAAAGGGAAGAGTCTCCAAGTCTCTTAAAGTGAATCCTTGGAATGGAACAAAGGGAGAGACACTTTTCAGTTAGATCTGTCACCTCTCTAATCATCCTCTAACTAGTTCCTTAACAAATACTGAAGTCAACCAAAATTAGAGCTGGCAAGTACAGGAAACAGCACTGATTCTCACCACAACAAACAGTGCTGGAAACTAGTACCATTCCTTTGGGGTTTGGCATGAAAAGATACCTCCACTCCTCTGGTCCATCACAGCCACAAAGAACACTGTGCACACGTGCCGCAAGATGTAAGAATAAAAATATCAAGTAGGAACTTTGTTTCATAATGGGGGTTAGAAAGAAGAGTAGGGAAAATCTCATTGTCTTTCTTCAATAAATGACTTATAGCTTTATGAATCAGCTCAGGTGAATGTAATACTTGTATACACATAAACAAACACTCAAACATATTCCTAAGCAAAATATAAAGATGACAAATGAAGAAAAGCAAGGCAAAAGTCTCAGATAGATAGGTAAGTGGCAGCAGACCAGTTTGCACCAGCTGCACTGGTCATATTCTGTCTTAAAGGCAGGTGATCAGGAGCCAAATTCACTTCAGCATTATTCTCTAAATACATACACATTGCATACACTCTTTTGTATGTTAAATATATTTTATATTTAAAATACTTGAAATGCTCAAACCAATTTAAATTTTTTTCTATACATGTCCTAAATTTCACAATATTATCCATCATTTATGATATAAAAATTAATCAATTATTGAAACAAAAATATTTCCTTATATAGAAATAACACTTTTATTAAATATTAAGTGATGTATAATGAACAAAATTCATCCAACATTTTTTTATTTACTCATCCTATATGTACACTGTAAGACAACTATTGTTATTTTTCAACAAATCATACAAAAAGAACTAAGAAGACCTTCACTGAGAACATACTCTGGGTAAAAATCAAAAAACACCTGTGACATCATTGAACTATTTTTGAGATACTAAATTTGTAGAACAGCCTCAAATTTTCTCATATACTCATTTAAGTAACACCACACACACACACACCCAGAGGCAACAGAGTCTTACTATGCAGCCCCAGTTGGCCAGGAATTCACTCTGGAGACCAGGCTGGCCTCAAGTTCAGAGACATCTGCTTGCCTCTGCCACCTGGGCACTGGAACTAAAGGCATGCACCAACACTTCTGGTATAATTAACTTTTTGCTTTTTGTTCTTGTTACTTTTGCTCAGTTATTTTTTAAACAAATAATTTTAGTATACTCTTAAACCTAGCAGCAAGAGCATTTGGACCAAGAAACTAATATTCCTCCCTTCTTAGGCACTCATCACAGTGTCTAAAATCTCTGACCTTTATCATTTGAGAGTACTCTCTGAAATGCTTACACAATTGACCTTAAATGATGCCAGACTGCCTATTTCTGATATCAAAGTCTCAGAATGGCTTCACATTTACAACATGTACAATAACTAAAGTTTGCCATTCTGAAACCAATTTACAGAGCTACAGCCTCAACAATCAACAGGGAATAAAAAAGATTTCTAGGGCTGGAGAGATGGCTCAGCAGTTAAGAGCACCGTCTGCTCTTCCAGAGGACCCGGGTTCGATTCCCAGCACCCACATGGCAGCTCACAACTGTCTGTAGTTCCAGTTCCAGGCAAATAATTAAATAAAATAATAAAATAAAAAAGTGTTTAAAAAAAAAAAAAAGATTTCTAATGCCCTAAGATATAAAAGGCATGTGTCCCATTTACTCTTCTGCAGAAAACCATAGCCTCTCTCCTCATGCCTCCCAAGTCCAGTGAGAGCTGGGAACAGGACCTAGTCCAACAATGACATCCTCCCAAGATAACAACGCAGATCTTACCTACACTGGTCATCCAGACAACCAATTTTTCTGCTAGACTAGAAACTGAAGAAGAATGACGGAAAGTAAACCTATGGAGAATAAAACAAAAGAACATTAAATACAAACACTTAATACCGCTTAAAATTTTAAAATATAAAAGCACAATCTAAAACAAATTACCTGTTTTCTTCTTGTTCTGCTTGTGGCTTCTGGGGGGCTAAAAGGCAACAATAGAAACTTTATTTTGATAGATATCCTGGTAAATAATTTTGTAGAAGATATTTGCAATTAAAAATTCATTAACCAAAAACTCCTTAAAAATAATAAAGCAAGCAGTACTGTGGTAAGCTGCAATGGACAGTGGTTTTCTTTAGACTAACACAGTCTTATACAGCCACACTGAGAACAGAAGCCATGTCTGTAAGATTTTAAGTAATCTGGTTTCTAAAATTCAGTTGTGGTTATAGACTGAACAGTATTATAAAAGGTAAGATGCATCTCTAAGACAAGCACTTATGGTTTTATCATTCTGGGGAACCAGACATTGTACCAACTTACTTAAGGTTACTTTGGATAAATACTGGGAGGCTTCATCAGAAACACAACTCTCATCACCAAGGATGTAGAGTGCAACACTCTGCAGAGGAAAAAAAGAAACTGTTACTTTTTTAAAAAAAAACCTTTTAATTTTCAGTTGTTTTGATTATTTTTGTTTATAAAACAGGGTCTCATGTAGCCCAGAGTAGCTTCAAACTCCCCATGAATCTAAGGCTGGCCTTGAACTACTGAGCTTCCTGTGTTTGACTCCCTAGTGCTGGGATTACAAGGAATGTGCCTCAAGCATCCCTTGTGTTCTGTCAGCAATCCTTCTACACAAATGTTAGAAATAACTCGTCTGCTCTCCTGTCCTCTAGCCCATGTGTTCTACATGATGTATATGGGACGCAGTCTTCCCAGTTCTACTTTTACAACATAGAACAGGCATGAGATTCATCTTCTTTATACTACAATCAGTAGTTTGTTCCTCTTTACTGCTGAGTAGAATCCATTACAGAAATGTACCAATTTAGTACATCGACTCAAGAAGTAATGATCATGGGCTGAAGAGATGGCTCAGTGATTAAGAGCACTGGTTGTTCTACCAAGGGCAACCTTAGTAATATTCTTTAATGCTAATCTTATTATTAATAATAACCCCTAAATATTAATCCTTTATACAATCAATTTACAAATAAATAATTCTGCAATACCCAGGTTCAATTCCCAGCACCTACATGGTACCTCTCAACTATTTGTAACTCCATATTTAAGGGAAATAATGTCTTCTGGTCTCCATGGACACTGCACTGCACATGGTACATAGCATATTTGCAAGCAAAATACCCATACAAACAAAATAAACATTTTAAAAAAGACCTTTGTAAATAAATGAACATACAGGTTATTCCTAGTTATAGGAAAACTGATTCATGTCTTCACATGCAGGTCTTTGTGTAGCCATATATCTCATACCAGGTAGTAAACTTACTTTGAGTTATGGTAAACACAAGCTAAAATCGACAAAATCTTGGAGCATTCTTAGATTTCCATAAGCAAAGTCAGAGCTCCAGCTGCTCCATAACTTCATCACCTTTTTAGTTATCCTTACAGGTACCTAGTCATATTATAGTACCTAATAGTAATAGTTATCCAAAAGTATCTCATTTAGCCTTTAATATGTTTAGAAACATATTTACTTAAAAACAATACCAAGAAAAATTATAAACCAGTTCAAATAACCGAACATTATCCATAAGAAATTATTTCCTTTTGGTGTGTATGTACATGCATATTCCTGTTGAGTGCTCATGCGTGAGTATGAACATATGTGTGGCACAGGACACATGTGACAGCCAGAGAACAAACTCAGATTTTGGTTCTTGTCATCTACCTTGTTTGTGGCAGGGTCTCTTAGTGATGGGTCTTCTGGAAGAATAGCCAAGTAATCTTAATCACTGGGCTTATCTCCAGCCCCCCAGACAGGGGCTCTTACTCACTGTGGCAAAAATCAGGGTCTGCAACTTTGTGGGGAATCCTCCCATCCCTGCTTCCCATTCTCCTAGAGGCACTCTGAGATTACAGATATATATTACAGCATCCAGCTTCACATGGATTCTGGGGATCCAAACTATCTATACTTACATGGCAAACACTTCACCCATAGTCATCTCTTTCTGACCCAGGAGGTAACTCATTAAAATACAAGACCTCTGATCAACAAAAGTGGGGGAGGAGGTTTTACAGCTACTACACTATTGAATTACCATATATATATATATATATATATATATACATATTTTAAACTTAGCTGTATTGAAACAGAGTTGCTTTAATCATGAGGCTACAATATCCTTATTATTTATATCTCCATGAATCACTCAAAACCCCAGAGCTATAACAGTATTCCAATAAGAGCTACATAAATTAGGCAAATTCAAAGAACCAGAACAGAGGTTACCAAGCATCAAAAGGAAAAGGTAGAGGAAATTATTATTTAATGGTGCACGGTCCAGGCCAGCCTGGATTACAGAACACTGTCAACTTAACACCTAGAGGCAACCCTTTGGGCACACTTGTAATTGTCTAAATTAAGATTAGCCTCTAAGAGTGTCTGAGGGATTATCTTAATTACATTAACTAATGTACTTTTTGGTGAAACCATTCCCTAGGCAGAGGATCCCAGACCATATAAAATGAAAGCATAAACTAAACACATATGCATGAATTCACTGGTTTCTGCTCTTGATTGTGGATGTGATAGGACTAGCTGCTTCATTTCTTGCCACCTTGACTTGTGCTCAGTGACAGACTATGAGCTGGACTTGTGAGAAATAAGCCCTTTTTCCTTTATGTTGCTTTTCTCAGGGTGTTTTATCATATCAACAGGAAACAAAACTAAGACGGGGTAATAAAAAAATTTTCCTGAAAGATGGTAGTGATGATATGTGAATTTAAAAACCCAAAGAATCACCTATGTATGCCTACCTGGAGCCTCTGAAGACTGAGAAAACCCTGTTCAACACAAAGTAGAACAGAGCATAACAGAGAAGGGCAAGATGAAAGAATGTTTACAGTTTTCTATCTTTCAAAACAAGGGATTAAAAACAGAAGTCTCTTCTATGCCTGGGAAGACCCTACTTCTGGAAAAATCACTAACAGACCTATAGATATAATGCCTCAACATCAAGAAACAGAAGCATTTATACCAAGGAACTCAACTTTATTAATGCCCTCTGGTTCTATATGCAACTTTGAGGTCTTATTAACTATTCAAAATGAACAACATTTCTAAAAGCAAAGGTATTTCTTTGAAAAACATTTCAGCAGGACTTTTATTAATCATAGGTAAACTAAGTTATAAAACTGTTAAGACAACTTCTAAAAAAGAACTGTAAAGGAAAGAGAGTAGCACAAACCAACTTTAAGGGTTACTATGAAACTATCACAATCAAGACAATGTGGGGAGCACATACATCAATGAGCTAGAAAAAAGGTTTCCCTTAAAGTCATGGAAATAAGTGGGCAACAGACCTGACAAGAGCATACATGCAAAACAGGGGTGGTCATGTCAACCATCAGTATTCAGAGAGCTGGATATCCAAAGGGTAAAAAACCTCAACTTAAGGCATGATTAGTCAGGGGTGGTGGTAATGCCCTAGATCATAGCAGTCTGGATGCTGAGGCAAGATCAACAGTTCAAGACCACCCTGGTCTACAAGATAAGATGCTATGTGAGGGGCTGGAGAGATGACTCAGAGGTTAAGTGCACCGACTGTTCTCCTAGAGGTCCTGAGTTCAATTCCCAGCACCTGGTGGCTCACAACCATCTATAATGACATCTGGTACCCTCTTCTGTATACCTTATACATAATAAATAAATAAATAAATAAATAAATAAATAAATATTGTTTTTTTAAAAAAAGATGCTATGTGAAAAGACAAGAGAGAGAAAGGCTTTCTTGGCAGAACAACAACAACACAAAGTCAAAGCAGGAGACAGCAACAGCAAATTACATTTTGACAAACTCCTCAGGCAAAACCTTCTAAATATAACCATAGTCACTAGGAAATGCAATTTAAGATAGCCTACAGATCAACCAAATTGACAAAAACTAAAAAGGAAAGATAAGTATCAAATAACTGACAAACATTCAAAGCAATATTATCTTAACATTGTGGGAGGCAATGGAAAACAAAGAGCTACTTGGGAAAGCAGTTAGTGATTTTTGTAAAGCCAAGTATATACTTAGCATACAGCATCAATCCCAGTCCTCTGTATGCAGTCTATGGAAATGAAAACTTATGTTGGCATAAAAGCCTGTGTGTAACCTTCAGCGTATCTGTATCTATAATCAATAAAACCTGGAACCAACCCAGCTATCACATAAGCCAACTAAGGGGCAGCAATGCAGTGGACTGTCAGTAACAGAAGCCAGGATCTGCTGGTACAAAAGACAATCTGGATAAGTCTTGAAAGAGTAATTTTGGAAAGAGGTGCTACATATTCAATATTTTAATTAAAATAATTACATGTAACTACCTGCTGAAATGTATAGAACTGTATGAGGGGAGAGAAATGCTGTAATTTTACTCTAATTTGTCGTGTTTACATGTGAGTGCTGTGCTCTACATATGACAATTTAAAGAAAAATAAAACTAAGTAAGATAGTCAATACTCCAAATACATACCAAGACCACTAGCCTGCTTCTTTCGCAGACCCCAGGAAGGTAAGGATAGGGTGGCATTCCTTCTCCCTTCAGACAAGAACTCACCCACTGATAAATACTTGGCGGCTCAGTAGTAAAAAATGCGGGATGATGCATAAATCCCATTTGACCTTTAAAATTATATAAGTGTTTAGAGACACACAAATACATAAAGCAAAAATATAGTCACAGTACTTGTCATTTCAAATTATATTTTCAATATTACCCAAAATGAGTCCGATTTTTGTTACAGTAAATAGCTGATTATTTATAAATTTAGATTATTTCTATGTAACTCCATTCTAAATAGAAATTTAGCAATGTCATTTACAAACCATATAAAGAACTAGCAGGGAGTTGGCCAGATACTCAGTAAGAAGTACCAGCGTCAAACCTGACAACCTGAGTTCGATCCCTGGGTCCTACATGGTGGAAAGAGAGAACTAACCCCAAAAAGCTGTTCTCTGAATTCCACACATATGTAATGGTACATGCATACCCACATACAGACATGTATACAACCCCCACACACAACAAATACATATAAAAGTATTTTTTTCAGTTGTTTTTTAAAAATCTGGGGGTTGGGGGGTTGAATTTTTGCCTCGCTGTACAAAAACAAAGGGACAGAAAAGATTAAGCTCTGCTCTTTGAGCCCCTTCAGCTTAAGTGTGGACTGGAGCAGTGGCGGTGTAAGTGGTTTACACTTGTGCTGCCCAACATGGTTACTGTGTATCTTAAATGTGGCCAGTGCTAGTGGGATAGTAATTAAATTCAAGTAAATATAAGATCACTGGCTACTAATAGACAGCATAGGCCAAGGTTATAGAGTCTCTGGCACTAAAGACTATTTAAGCTTTGGAATAGGTAACGTATTAACTACACACTAAAGAAGTTATGGCTTACTTCACTCAGAGGTCAAATCTACCAATTCAAAACCACTTGGCTAAAAAGACATCCATCATCTGTTCTTCCTTGAGAGATGCAACAAAATGCCTACCCACTATTCAGAAGACCTATAGTGGTGTCAACACTCACCTTGGTCAATTGTACACACTTGTCCAGTAGTTTTGACAAGAGTTGGGTAATCTCTGTAGTAATGATCCATGTAAGGCTCTAATTTTAAATCCCTAAGACAGTAAGAATATACACAAGGTGTTATAGTAGCTCCCTTCAGTTACCTTTATAATTTAGAATGCATGCTTATGAGAAAGCGTTAAAATCTAGAGTATCTTCACATGTATCTTCATATGTCACACACCCAGCCTTCTGTCTAGATAAATTTCAGGAAGGTCAGACTCCAGAGAGAGCATGACCTCCCTCCTTCCTGTTGATTACTGGCTGTGTGATCTCCAGTAAGTTCTCTCCACAGAGCATGATATTTTCTTCCAGAAAACAAAGACATATCACATAAGTAACTCAGGCTTCTTAAATTTTTCTGTTGGTTTTCTTTTTTCCCCTCAGACAGAATGGTGTCCCTCAGACACAGTATTTCCACCAATATTCCAAGCACTAAACTTATAGGCACGTTCCACTACTCCTGGCTACTATACAGTTTGAAATTTAAATAATGTAAGTGTAGGAAATACAAGGCATGAAGGCACACACCTGGAAATCCTAAAATTTGAAAGACTGATTAGGAGCATCAAAAGTTTGAGACCAGCCATTATCTATAGGGACAGGTGCTATGTATTTTAGAAAGCCATAATCAGGGTTTGAAAACTAAGTTACAAAATGGCATTTGTCCTGGCAAATGGGAAATGGATCCCTGGCAAATGTCTGTCATTAGGGAAACGGATCATCACATAAACATGCCACATGTCAGGAAAGTATTCAGAATCCTCAGGATCCCAGAAGTCAGGGAACGTGCTATCCTCTTAATCAAGAGGCTAAAATAGCAACTTTAACTGAGAAGGGGAGATTAGAGATTTTTAAGAGGTTCCTCTAACATATCATAGAAGGCAGTCCTCGAAGGACCTCTTACAGTGTCTAATAACATCTACCTTGCTAACTGAACAAGCAGGTCAACAAGGGAACAAATTCCTTCTCCCATTAGAGTATTCAACTTGAGCTCTTCATAGACAAGGTGAAGTACAAAGAAAATTGTAGGGATGTGAGGAAAGAGAAGAGTAGAAGAATCCAGACTAAGGTTCTGCGAAAAATCTTCTTCTTTCACTTTCCCACTTTCCAAAGAACTCAGACATAAGGATTTGTTCAGAAGATGAGACTCAACATTGTGGTGGTAGTCTGAATTCAGTAAGTATTCCCAGTCCTAAAAGAATAAAAATGACAGTAATTATTTACATAATGCTGCTTGGAAATGTCATTTAAAAATAATGGGGATGCAGAGGTTCAGTGGCTAAGGGGATGCAGAGGTTCAGTGGCTAAGAGCATATACTACTTTTGCAAAGAACCTGAGTTTGGTTCCCAGTACGCACACCAGGTGGTTTCACAATCACTTGTAACTCCAGCTAAAGGGGATTTGGTATCTCTGGACTCCATAGGCACCTTCACTTAAAAAAATAAAAGAAAAAAACCCTGGAAACAGCCCAATACACTCATTAGCAAATGGAGGGCAAAGCAAACTACAATATAGTCACCACTTGGTAATAAAAAGAACATACAGCTGATACTTAAACTATCTTGAATAAACTTCAATACATTATGCTGAATAAAAGAAATATACATACTCAAATATAGACAGTACTATTTAATTTCTATCAAATTCTACAACAGACACAATTAACATAAGGCCAAAGAATTCAAGCCAATACTTGCTTAAAGGTAAAGGGGAAAGAATGGGTTACAAATGATACAAAACAGCAGTCCAGAAATGTTCTGTGCTCTGGACCACATTAGAACATACCATGAAATCGTAGGTATTTAATTGGAAACCAGAGAAAGCTACAAAAGGGTAAATGCTGCTGAGCTGTGGTGGTACACACCTTTAATTCCAGCACTGGTGAGGCAGAGGCAGAAGGATCTGAGTTTACAGCCAGCCTGGTCTACAGAGCAAGTTCCAGGACAGCTAGTAATACACAGAAAAACTCTACTTGAAAAAAAAAAAAAAAAAAAAAAAAAAGCAAATGGAGGAGGGATAAATGCTGACAAATAATTAATCAATTACCAATAAATATCCACAAGCCTAGACTGAAGCCATGCAGAAATATAGACATTTACACTTATGTTTGTATGAAGATTAAAGACAAAAGTAAAAACATGACAGAAAATATAGCAGATTCTATTCTTTAAAATAATGTACTCAGAAGTAAAATAAAAAAAAAACAAAAGGTACCAGAAAACTGACAAATTGATATGAATATCAGACATGGCACATCAGTACAAGTCTCTACAAATGAGTAACATTAGCAAGAAATAACAACTCACATCATCAGATCCAGTATCAGAAGGCCTTGCTTTCTTGGGTGCAATGACTGGGGAAAGTGATCCTTCAAAATCGAACTGGAAAACACCAGAACAGAAGACAAAAACCATGACTTCATTACTGTTAACTAACCAGCTTAACAGTTCACATGCCAGTTCTGCTAAGTACAGAAACTGAAGAAAGTCACTAACACTCTTTTTTACCAGGACATATAGTGTCCTCGTCTTTGTCACCAAGGAGCTAAATTGTGTGTGTGAAGCATCCAGTACAGTGCCTGGACTCCTAGGTACAGTAATGGTCATTTCTTTTTCTCCCCTACTTCTCTGATGATGCAAATTATATCCACACAAAAGAACACCAAAAATCACAAAAGGGGTCAGCAGTACTCTCTGCCATATTATGAAAATGAAAAGAAAAAATAAGTAAATCTGTACAAAGCAAAGAGAAAACGGGCACCACGGTATCTGCTGGCCACTGAGGACCATTTTGCTCCAAGCGTTGGTCTAAAAAAGATGATGTAAGTTTAATGTGCCAAAGTAATATGACTTTCAAAACTGACTTTCAAGCTAGGTGGTAATGCAAACACGGTTTCAGTTACTCAAATGGCTGTGGCAAGAGATGCTGAGTTCAGGACCAGCTTGGGCATATACTAAGATTCGTCTGGTGTGTTTTGTTTGTTTTAAAGGAACTTTGTTCTAAATTACAGGCTACCATGCAACATGGAAGTCAGTGGACCATATCTTTCTCTACTTGTAAAAATGTGGGGTAGTTTCACTAACTACTCTGTAAGAGAGAGGTACAAAACTCTTAGTCAACAAGCTCTACTGATTAGTTACACATTAAAAAAAAAAAAAATAGGGCTGGAGAGATGGCTCAGAGGTTAACAGCAGTGCATGTTCTTCCAGAGGTCTGAGTTCAATTCCCAGCAACCACATGGTGGTTCACAACTATCTACAATGAGATCTAGTATTCTGTCAGCATATGCTGTATACATAATACAATCAATCTTAAAAAAAAAAAAAAAAAAAAAAAACAACTTTCGGGGTGGGGAAAACTTTAAAATAGAATAATAATAATAAAACATATAAAAAGACAACAGAGGGGCTGGAGAGATGGCTCAGCGGTTAAGAGCACTGTCTGCTCTTCCAGAGGACCCGGGTTCGATTCCCAGCACCCACATGGCAGCTAACAACTGTCTGTAGTTCCAGTTCCAGGCAAAACACCAAGTCAAATAAATAAATAATAAATAAATAAAGTAAAAAAAAAAAATAAAAAAAATAAAAAAATAAAAAGACAACAGATACTTGATCATAATTTTAAAATCCTCTTACTCTTTCTCTATGTGATAAAGTACAAAAAGACAGGAGGAGGTAACAGCTGTACTACATACAAATACTTAGACTAAAAGTCGGCTCTATTCTCAGTGGAAGACTTTTCTCAAGCAAACTACAGAGAGCAATTCCTTCATACACTAAATAGACATAAACTTAGTATGGAGGACATTCACTGAGTAACTATTCACTGAGCATTCACCTAAGCACTCACAAGACAGGGTAGTGAACAAAACTGAGCAGAACTCCCTGCCCCACTAGATTTTATATTCCAAGGGGGAAGGAAAGACATGCAGGTTAGTAAAGATATATATACTGGACAGATGTGCTAAAGAAAAGACCAAACAGACAACCAGAGAAGGGAACAACTGTCCACAAAGCAGACGGGGAAGCCGTCCTGGAATGACAACTGAACAGAGGCCCAAGCATGCCTTGTCAGAAAGAAGCATTTTTTGTAAGAGAGCTTGGGAGACAGGCCAGGGTGGCTGGCAAAGATGGCAGAGTGAACACAGAAGTGCAAGAGGGTGGGTAACAGGGCACAGTACAAGTCCATGGTTTATTTCATCAGGAAGACAGCAACAGGATACTATGCCAGAAGACTGACTACCATAACCTGACTTTATCAGGCTGCAGAAGGAGACAAAGACAAGCAAATGGCTGCTAATGGCTAGTCAAAGCCTCAAGAGTTATACTTTATTCCTAAGTGAACAGTGAGAGACTGAAAAGAGAAACTCATTCCCACTTACACAGAAGTAAGAAAAACTGCTCTAATCTAGCAAATAATCACAAATAATGAAAGTGGTAACGACAGTTTTAAACATCAGTAGCAAGGATGTTGACTGGACATCATTTCTAAATGTTATCTGGCCCCATCTCTTAAAAGACTTATTTCTTAAGAAATAACTAAATATATCATTAGTAATTTATGAAAAAAACCAAAATTGGTAAATTACTCAAAATCAGAAAACTTTCCTAGTCTATTACCTTAACCACTCAGCCACAACTACGTAAGAAAACTTTCCTAATAAAGCCCAATATTAAGTATTTATTTAAATATGATAAAAAAGGAAGGGTCTGTGAAACAATTTTAAGAATTTATAAAATTTCATAACATAAATTTTATATCAGTATCATTTTTATGTAAAAGGCACCTTGAAAAGTGTCTACAACAGGAGCAGGGGATATCTGCTCGCTTCTTCTTCCTGTTTTCCAGATCTTTCTCAGTGAGAAAATACAATTTCATAATGAAGAAGAAAAACATTGTTCTGTTTGTCTTAATGGAATTACTATAGCATGAGACCAAAACACATAGGTGAGTAAATTTCAAGTTTGGGGGACAAAAGCCTAAGTATATTGTGGAGTGACTTCTTCAGAGTCTCAAGGATGGCTTCTGGAGAGTTATCTCCAAAAGAACAAACACCCATACAGAAGGCACTCTGCTTGCTGGCGTTCATAATCACCTATAATGGTCCTCCAAAAAAATGACTCAGAGGCCTAAGTGGGCCACAAAACTTTACATCACAATAGTGTTCTCAGCCTAAAAACTTCAAATGACCAAAGCACAAGTCTATGATCTCTCTGATTCACCTATCGACAAGATCAAGAGTACTATTTCTAGTCATTTTACAAAGATGGATTAAGAAACAGTCAAAATTCAGGCGCTAATAACACAGGACTGCAATCCCAGCATTTTGGAGGCAAAGTCAGAAATGTGAATTCAAGCCCAGCCTGTGCTACACATACAGTAAGACCTTAATTTTAAAAGAGAAAAGAAAGTACAAAGTGCTTTAAGACATTATAAAGACTCAAAACATATTGTTTGATTTATAATATATAAATACAATAAGCCATAGTATTATTCCAACATCATATATAAGGCATACCTATCACTGATGTGTTAGGTTCTCTCATGTTATATATAGTTATGCAAGCACTACATTTATAAAGGATAAATAGAGAACAACTGTCTTTACTTACACTTCGGGTCCATGCTAAGCGGTCTGTGTTATAACCCATCATGTTCAAGAGACAGATCACAAATAAACTCCATTCTGAGTGGTAACTGGGTCCTCCTGGAGCACTGTGGACATTGTACCACTTGACGAGCATTTGAACTGCTATTTCTCTTGGCAAGATGAACTTAATTGCTTGCAGACATGTTTGTACTATTAAAAGCAAACACTAATTTTAGTATGTTTCCTATGTATGTACTTCTTTCCTCTGTTCAAATGGAAAGGTTTAAATTGCTACTATGTCAAGAACAGCCACTAGGAAAAGAGAACTGTCATTAAGAAGACAATCGAATACAAATTTTACCTCATCAAAGTCAATCACTTTAAAGCAAGTATTGAATTCAAAAGGGCTCCCAGGAGATCTAAGATCAGATCCCTAATTTAGGATCAGAAATAAGTGAACATATAGCTCAGTTCATGCATGATATCCTGATTTACAACCACTGCTCTAATAAATGACTATTCCCTGTTCACTGTCAAAACTGTCCTAGCTTCCACAATAAAGCTAGAAAATTATCTAATTTCGACATCAATAAGTTTACATGAAATAGTGATTAAACCCTTTAGTAGCTACAACATCCAACACAGGTGCCTATCAACAGGAATGCTTAGTGACTACAGCAAAACACTGTAAATGAGTGAACATTCCTATCAACCCAAACTGCAACTTTTAGTTTCTAAATGTCTTCTCTCTCACCATGCCAATAACGGGTTATGGCAAATGCTATCCTTCTTAGTGATGCCTAGAGACTGGTGTGACTATTAGTTAAGTGGAAAGAGCCAAGGGTACAGATCTGCTATGGGGAGTAAATGACTCCAGATTTTAAAGCTTTCATTCTCGTTCCTTTCCCTCCATCACTGTCACTGACTCGACCTTTTGCAACACAGCCTTATCCTCACCAATCTGCTGTATAAGCACAAACTCTGAAAAGATTAGAAGCAAATGGCAATCTTAGAAAACCAAAGAGGCAAGTATGTCATAGCTTAAAACAAAATAAGAATTCTTAATAAATAAGAATAAAAGAAATCACTACAAACATAAACTGTGGGCTGGAGAGATGGTTTAGCAAAGAGAAGCACCAGCTTCTCTTGTAGAGACACAGGGTTCAATTTCTAGCACTTGTATAGCAATTAGTTCCAGGTGATCCAATGTCTGGGCTCCAACCAGAAAACTGTCTCCATTAACTGTGTGATAATACATCAAACTGGGAACACACTGAGTACAGTCTGATTTATTCATACCTAATTCCGAGGTGGCCACTTCAGGGATAGTGATCCTAACCATGGAACCATTACTTAGTTCCTAGTAAAAGAATGGAAACAAGAAAAAACCAACAGTTTAAGCATTCTAAGTCTGTGAAAGCTTAATATATATATATATATATATATAAAACATACATATACATATATGATAATTTATACCATCATCTGCCTTTTGAAGCAAAATCCAATAAAATAAATAACTACATTTTTTAGCCAGAACAAATGCTGCTAACTAAATATACATTTTTGTAAAACACTTCCAAAAATTTTGTTTTAATAGTCTACTTCCTCCCAAGTGCTAAGACTAAAAGCATGCATCACCACATCCAGTCAAATGTCCACTTTTTATACAAACACGAAAAGACACCATCATCAAACGGAGGCTTTCACCAAAAAGACAAAAGCATGGCAATATCCAACTAATGGATTAAACATGCTTGTTTTAAATAAAATTGTCAAACTTTAAAATTTCATACAATGTGTTTTTAACATAAGTCACTTCCCTATCCTAAACTTCCTGTCCTCTCTCTTTTCTTAACAACCCATCAAATCCAGTTGTGGCTATCCATAAACACCTGGATGTGGAGTCACCCACTGAAGGGAGTCACTCCACCACGACATTCCCTTAAAGAATACCCTTAAAACTAGCCCTCCTTACCCCAGAAATCATCCACAGCGAGCAATGGGGTTCAATAAATGTTTAATACAGAAATCTCAGAACACACACACAAAATAAAAAAAAGTTCAAAATAATAGCATGTTTTTAAAATTATAGGATAAAGAATGGCAAAGAAACTCAGCAGGTAAAAGCAATTCTCTTGAAAGCCTGGGAATGCACATTCAAGTCTTACAGCCTATGTGAGGGTGGAAGATCAGAACATACTCCATGAAGCTGTCCTCTGACCACAACACGTATGCTTATCCCCACATACATACATCATAAACACAATAATAAATGCTTTAAAATCACAAAAAAATGTTAATTCTCATTTTCACACATAATTCTACATCCTGGCAAATGTAAAGTGTTCTGGCAAATGACCCTCAGCCCACTACCCCACCCTTCGAAGAAGGACTTACTAGAGTGACTCTGTTATGAACAGGGTCTCGCACAGAATGAATGAAAGTTCCAAGTTGCTGGAACGTGCAATCCTCATTGTAGAGAGAATCATTAAGTTTTGAAGAATCTCTCAATTCTGGAACTGGAGACAACAGAACCACCTACAAAAAAAATAAAATAAAATAAAAATAAAAATAAATTACAATGCACCACAAATGAAGGATTCTTTAAGAATTAAAGATAAGAGATTATATTTTTTCCAATCATTCTGTTCCAGAAATGATGAACCTGCAGTTCATCACAGAAAACTACAAATAGCAATTGACTGGCAACATATACAGAGTCACATTATGACAACCTTCAAAAGTAGACCACTTGTCTCTAGCCTTTCTAGCCTGGTGATCACATTACCAGCCTAAGGTGCTCACAGAACTCAGCCTCATTCCCCAATGGCACTCAACACCTAAGAGAACATGAGCTGTTAGCCAACACTCTGTCATTTATACCTTTTCAGAACTGTCATGTCACCCTCCTCCTTTTCAACATACACCAAACTCAGATCCTCTTTATCTCTCTTACATTGACACAGACTTCACTGGGCCTTCTATCTTCAACCTTAAGAAAAACATACCTAAAACATGATAAACATCTTCTCACGAACTTACATAGGAGAGGAACTGCACTCAGAACACTTTTATATCATCCATCATTCTTCAAGAACACACTGGTAGGTAGGGTGTCAGTTCTACTAGTATCACTTAACAGCTTTCTAACTTTGGGCAATGAAACTCCATGTACCTCAGTGTATCCAACTATAAATCGAGGACTGTGGAAACTAAAATCCCTCCATCTTGAGGCCTGGAGCTATTTTGGGAGCCAAGAAGTTTCTAGTCCCCCATCCTGAGAAGTTTCTAAACCTCCAAGGCTAAGCACTCAAGGCCAAGTGCCCAAGGTCCTGGGTAATCAGAGGGCATTCTGGCCCAGCTGGGAAGCATCTTCTCCCCATTCTAAAACATTCTAAATTCTCCCCATCCGCCAGCAGCTGCTCACCTGCCAGCCATAGTAAAGAAACTTTCTCTGGGCCCCTCACTCCCCAGCCTGATAACAGCATTTAAAGTCTTGCTTTTGGGTAGGGGGACTAGCTCACTCCCCACTAGCAGGATCTGAGCTCAGCTGTACAGCTGTAATAAACTTGCTTTGCATTTGCATTCGGAGAGTCAGTGTCTGGGGATCTTTCTGGGGGTTGTAAGAGTGGGCAGAACAAGGATCAAGTATCTTCCAATCAGTAAAGTTGTTACAGAACCTTAAACTGAGAAATACTGATTAAAAACAAGTGTCTAGCATGGAGAAATGTTAAAGATAAGATTATTAGTATTATTCTATTATCCACTCTCTGTCGAAACACTACTTACTCATTCCACAGATCTGTTGAGTCTTTAGTTCATGTTTTAGGAGATGGAGATACAAAGATTAAAAGATCTAGCTGGCTGGGCGGTAATGGGGCACTCTTTAATCTCAGCACTTGGGAGGCAGATGCATGGGATCTCTGTGAGTTTGAGGCCAGCCTGGTCTACAGAATGAGTTCCAGGCCAACCAGAGCTATTACACAGAGAAACCCTGTCTGGGAAAGGAAGGGGGTAGAGGGTGCACTTCCAGCTAGATACGATAGTGCATACCTGTAGTCCCAGCATTGAGGAGGTGAAATCGGGGCATCAAGAGCTCAAGGTTATCTGAGTTTACACAGCCAGTTTGAGGCCAGCATGGGCTACATGTAATGCCTTTCAAAAAAACAATCTTTTGCATTTTCCTCTCCTGTGTGTTCATGCCATGGCCCTGAATGGCCCTTTCTATTTACCTTCTTACCCTCAGGATTCTGGACAAGGCTGACACACCTCCCAACAGTGTACACTCACTCCCTTCAGGATACAGAGCAGTAACACCATCTGTTCTTCACTTACAACTCTTAACAGACTACTGTAAATATAACTTATTTATGCAAATAACACATCTACTACATCCTGGTAATTGTGAAATCTCTGGATAGAAAAAAACTGTACCATTTTTACCTCTCCACACCTTCAAAGAATACCTCACAGCATAAAAGAGGACAGCATGTAGTAACCATTACTTGTGCTTGAAAACAGGCATCTGGAAATATCACCTAATATTAAGTTAACCATGGAAAGAACTAATATTTGACCAAACTTCTTTAAAACATGATTAACATTTGACAAGACTTCTTACCTCATCCATTGATCCAAGTAATTTACCAAGAGGCTTGGGAGTGCTAACACCATCAAGGGGTGTACTAGGACGAGGCATCATGTTGGACATCGTCAAGGAAGGAACCGGAAGTCCAGGAATAAAAACTTTCCCCACCTTTGAGCAAAAAAAAAAAAAAAAAAAAAAAAAAAAAAAAAAGATTGTAGAGGGAGGGGGGGTGAATAGATCATATCCATTCTCACTAAACACAATGCATATTTAACAACTTTTCAAATTAGACTAGTCAATTGTGAATACCTGAGTATAAATTCTTTTGTTGGATTCAAAAAATATTTTTGCAGAAAAGCTGGTAAGGGATGTTAATATAGTCAAGATAGTAATTAAAGTCTCATAAAGTACATCTCAAGAGTTGCATTTATAACCCCCTTTATATAAAAACACAACAACAAAAAGTAAACTGTTCTGTAGTGACACATATGTAAGTGCAAAAGCTAACAAAATCAAGGAGTGGTTTATTGGAAAAGTCAACATAGTGTTGAGGGAGCAGGTAGTAGTTGCATTCAGAGAACAGAATAAAGCTACCGGTAGGTCAGGTATTAAGGGATTAAGGCAGGAGGGTCCGAAAACCTATGGTACTTAATGAGACCCTGTCTCGACAGACAAAAAACAAAAGCAAAAACATGGAGTGAGGGGGAGATGCTAGCAATACATTTTCTTCATTATTCCACAAATTAAGTGTGTGTGGTTTTGTTTTTTGGGTTTTAGGTTTTGGTTTTTTGGGGGTTTTTTGGCTGAGTCTCACTATGTAGCTTTGGCTGTCCTGGAACTCACTCTGTAGACCACGCTGACCTCAAACACAGAGATCTGCCTTCCTCTGTCTCCAAGTGATAGGATTATAGGCATGGCCACCATACGCTGCTTAAGTAAGTATTTCTAGATTTGACAATAGTTACAAAAGGAGCTACAACCAACATATATAACACTTAATATAATGAAACACTGCAATGCTGGTGTTTTCTAAAGCTCCTCATCTTGGATTCCATAACTGGTTTTGAAGACTCTACCTACTCTCAATAAAGGTTTTATATTTGGTAGAGACAGGTGCACAGTATTTAACAGGGAACCTGCTGTGAGACTATGCTTTTATACACTGTAAATATTTGTCACTGTAAATACTGGCTTAATAAAATGCTGAATGGCCAGAAGGCAGGCAGGCAAGAAATAGAGGTGAGGCAACCAGATGAGGAGAATTCTGGAAAGCACAAGAGCAGGTGACAATAAAACGAAGAGGAAGCAGGATGAGAATACTGCTCTGAGAAAAAAGTACCAAGCCACTACACGGATTAAGAATCATGGCTTGATTAAGAGTAAGAATTAGCACATAAAAAGCCTGAGCCATAGGCAAAACAGCTTATAGTTAATATGTCTTTGTGTGATTATTTGGGACTAAGCAGCTGCAGGACTTCAGGCCAGACCAGAAACATTAGGCTACAGGAACCCTAGTCCAAGGACTGGCTTCAAATTTGCTTCATTTTCCACTTACAAAGAATCTGCTGCCAAACTGCACAGAAACAGAAGAGCCACCTGTAAATGACGGGGCAGTGCTACCAAAGCACAAAGCACAGCTTTTGACATACCCGAACCACTCCTGTGTATAGCACCAGATTCCCATTGCCTTCTAGTACCAACATGGTGTCTATCTTCTGAAAACAAAAAAAAACCAAAATCTCTTATAATCTGAGTAAATTAATATAATTTTCCAAAAAAATCTGATAAATAATAATTTTCAATATACATTTACCTCCACTGGCGCTGCATCTTTTGCATGTACATTGGTGACAGAGCCAAAGATAAGCTGGGTCTTGTCATTACTCTCTTGAAACTTTACACAGCTAAATATAAAAATAAAAACAGAAAGAAACAAGCTTTAAGAGTGGTGGCACACACCTTTAATTTCAGCACTCTAAGACAGGTAGATCTCTGTGAATCTGAGGCCAGTCTGGCTACAAAGCAAGTTCCAGGACAGCCCAGACTCCATAGAGAGACGCTGTCTCAAAAAAAGAGAAACAAGTCTGTGATCATTACAGGTGAGGAGCAAGAGAACAGAGGGCATGAGATGAACATAAAAGACCAGCAAATGGAAAATCTTCAAGGTGACAAAAGTTACACAGATAGGAGAAAGTTGCACAAATCCATATAAATATATATACATACACAAATGAATACATGTAAAACGAAAGAAAGATATGTGGGTCATAATGATATCAGTTTCCTGATTTTAAAAACATGCTCCAGTTACATAATGTTATCACTGATAGAAAAAAAACAAATGGGTGAGGGAGCTAGAAGGCTCAGCAGGCAAAGTAATCCTAGTAAGCCTAGTAAGCCCAGGACTGTACAGTGAAGAAGAGAACAGAGTCCTCCAACCTGCCCTCAGACCTCCACTGGAATGTCGTAGGACAGACACACACAATGCAATGATTAAAAAAAAAAAAGTTTAAATTAAAAAAAAAAATTTATAATACAGAAGGACCGAGACAATTTTACAGAAAACAATCAATATCAAAAGCATCAGGAAGGGGCTGGAGAGATGGCTCACAGGTTGAGAACACTGCTCTTCCAGACAACCAGGTTTGGATCCCAAAACCCACATACCAGCTCACAACAATTTGTAACTCCAGTTCCAGGGGATCTGATGGGCTCTTCTGTCAAGAACCTTTGTGGGCACTGGGCATGCATACATATAGTACATAGACACATATGCAGACAAAACATACAGACACAGAAAATAACTATTTTGTAAAAAAAAGCATCAGGAAAATATAAGTAGAAACCACTTGACATTTCATTAGGGTAGCTAAATCAAAGATGCTGACAACACCCAACACTGTTCAGAATAAAGAGACACAATCTTTCATCCACTGGAGGAAGAAATTAAAAAATGTACAGCCTACTTAGAAATCAACTGGCCAATTTCTTGAAACATTCAACATGATTTACCACTCAGACCAACAATTCCACTGCTAGCTCTCTACCCAAGAAAAGTAAAATTATATATGTCCACCAAAAGATATTTGCCCACAGGTTCCTAATTCACAGTGATCAAAGTGAAAACAGTATGCATAGTGACACATGCCCTTTAATCCTAGAGAGAGGCAGAGGCAGATGGATCTCTGTGTTCCAGCCAACATGGTCCATGGAGTTTCAGAAAATCCAGGGCTACATAATGAGATAAATGGTAAGAAGGCAAATGTGACCTATCTATACAATAAGTACTATAAAATAATACTGAGGGAAAGGGCTGGAGAGCTGGCTCAGTGGTTGAGAGCCCTGACTGTTCTTCTGGAGGACCTGAGTTTGATTCCCAGCACCCACATGGCAGCTAACAACTGTCTGTAATTCCAACATCTGACAGTTATACATGTAGGCAAAACGCCAATTCACATAACATATATAATGTACATATATATATGTATATATATATATACTACTGAGGAGGTTCTCATACATGTCACAACAGGGTCGATCCTAAAAAATCACTATAAAAAGTGAAAAAGTTGATTAGCAAAAACCAACAAAAACCACTTTTATAGGACAGGATGTGTGGTGACAAATGCCTTTAGCTCCAGAACTTGGGTAGAGGTAGAGGCAAGTAGATCTCTAGGTTCTAGGCCAGCCAGACCTACAAAATAATAATTTTTTTAATATGACTATTGCACAAGGCAGAATGCTCCCTAGAATGACTGCCTGAAGCTGGGAGCAGGGCAAGACTAGCTACAGATGGCAGAGGGTCCCTCCATGGTGATGAAAATGTCTAAGCCTGGACTGTGGGAACTGGCTGCTACAGCCTCTATAAATTTACTAAAAATCATGCAACTGTACACTTACAAGTTAATCTCATGATACATAACCTACCTCCCAATAAGACTACACAAGAAAAATAGAAGGCAGAGAGGGAATCAGCCCTAAATTTCTTCAGAGATAATGAGAAATTGAAACACTTACCGTAACTGAAGCTGAGCCTCCACTAAAAAGCACAAGAACTTCTGTCCACACAGGTCAGTTGTTATAAATACCTTGGAGGCGTGAGAATTCTTCTCTCTGAAGTAGACACATTAGTAAACTGTCAGTATTAGTTCAAAACTCTACCTCAGTAATCTTTTGGAAACATTCCACATGAAATACTTCCTGAATCAAGCAGTAACCATGAACAAAAGCTCCATGAGTATGTGTCCAATTATCACTTCAAGAACTAATCTCTCCACTTTCAGATCCCTCTTTATCCTTCGTTTCCTTTCTGTGTGGGCAATGCTTTCTCTCCTCAGTACTCTCCTGTTAGGTCAGACTACAGTCTGAACAGGACGACATAAAGGCTTACGTGGAGGGCTAGGAAGGGCAACAACTAGTAGGCACTTGCCATGCCAATGTGAGGACTAGGGTCTCAATTCCCAGAACCCAACTACATGTCAGGTGAGTGCAGCAGTCCAAGGATAAACACAGCATTCAGGAAACAGAGACAAGAAGCAGGATGGCTAGCCAGCCTAGGCATTATCAGTGAACTCTTCATCCAACTGAGAGACTCTCCTTCAATGAATAAGATATAGAACATAGGAGAATCAAGTCAGACTCCTAATGTCAAGGCCAGACCTCCACATATATGTACCAGTGTAACTACATGCAAACACACACACACACACACACGAGGGAAAACAACATGGGAAGGGATTATTTGGTCAGAAGTAAAAATGTTGTGTGGCTAGGTAAAAAACCCACATTTGTGTTTTAGATATACAAAGCAACAAATGTGGATAAAATTCCAAGACTACTCTTCATTACATTGTTTAGTGAACACAAAACACCCGTAGGCAGCTCCCTGAAACATTCAGTATGCTTGCCTATGCTCACTTCTTCACCACATTTACCTTTTGTACCACATTTCCCTACCACTCCTCAAGCCTAAGGTAAGTGACCAGACAGCTATCGATGTATCTACCTCTGAAGAAACATCAGGGTCAAACAGCACCAGCACCTTGAAATACTGACACTACTCTCTTGTTGAAGTCCGTGCTGCTGCTCCCACCTGACTTCCTTCACTTCCTCTCTCTCTGTAGTAGCTCTTGTCATTCGCCTCCCAAAACCTGAGTCCTTAGCCTTTAACTAGTGAGGAGGTGATAGACTCATGAGAAAATTGAATGGATGTTTAAAAACATTTTCCCAGGAAAAAGCCTATACATTACAGATACCAACCAATACCTAAAGATTCCAGAATTAATAGGACCCCTGTGAATTTACCCACAGGCCCTCCAGGGACCACAGGAGCCTTACATTCTTTAAATCCTAGTCCACTCCTGTTGCCTCAGTCACACCTACAACTTGCTCTGCTATTTCTGTTTACTCTGCACGTGTAAGCAGGCCTAAAAATCAACTACTGTCCCAGGCCTCTTTACTCTCAGCCTGTTCCCTCCTCTCACAAAGCAAAGTAGGAATATCTGTGATTCACACTCACACTCTGAATTGCTCTTTGGATCACAGCTGCCTACTGTGCCCAGCTTCCCAAAGCCATACCTGCAGGATAGTAAGTGCTCTGGTGTCACCATCCTTAGCTATATGGTGGACAATCACTAAACTACCATGTTAATTAGTACACATACAATGGCATGTGGCTGAACTAATTAACAAGTTATCAAGAGATCATAAATGGATTAGGGTCATTTATTTCTCAAAAAGTTGACATTTAATACAAAGATAAAATTTATCCAAAACTGCTATAAAATCTCAAATTACTGAAGCTACGTATGGTGGTTTAAATAAGATTCACCCCCAAGCTCAAATTTATATGCTTAGTCCCAAATTGATGAGCTGCCAGGGAAGGTTTAGGAGGGGTGGCATTGAGGGAGGAGGTATGTCACTAGGGATGAGCTTTGGGGTTTCAAAAGCCCACTCTTACTCTGCCTGCGGCCAGTGGATCAGGATGTAAATGCTCTCAGCTACTGCTCCAATGACATGCCTGCCTGCTTTCCACCAACATGATAATGGAAACCCTACAAAACTGTAAGCAAGTCCCCCAATTAAGTGTTTTCCTTTATAAGTGCTGCCTTATCACAGTTTATTTTCACAGTAACAGAACTCTAACTATGACATTACAAAATTAGGTGTTCTGTCCCAAAACTTCAAACACTTTAAATCTCAAAGGTTACTACTATGTTAAAGAAATATTCAGGTATTATGGTAAAAACTTGTTGCGAGATATGTTTTAAATGGGGTTTTAAATTATTTTGTGAAAATCACTTATAAAACAGAGACGGTTTTAAGAGAAAATGAAAGGATAAGGTTGTAGCGTGTTGGAGCGTTTTTAAGGAAAATTTTTTATTTTTATGCCGCACGTCCGAACTCCCGCGTCGTTGGCTCGAACTGTGTATTTGGTCGGGAACTTTTGTGAGAGAATGTTGGCTTTTTGTCTTGGTCCTCTCCCTCGAAGGTTTATTTTTGGAATCTTTTTTTGTTAACTATACCCCACTCGTCTCTAGTTTTTTGACGCGATCGTTTATTTATATAGTTTTTGATTTCCCGCTACATTCAGGGACTGGAGAGATGGCTCAGCAGTTAAGAGCACTGACTGCTCTTCCAGAGGGCTGGGGTTCAATTCCCAGCACCTACATGGCAGCTCACAACTGTCTGTATTTCTAGTTCCAGGCAAACACCAAGGCAAATAGATAAAGTTTTCTTAAAAAAAAAATAAAAGAAATATTCAATGAAAAAACATTTTTATGATAACTTAGTATCAATAATTTCTTCTAAAGTTAAGGTGGTATGTGTTAATACCATAACTAATGTTGAAGGACATTTTAAAATATTTCACACTTAAAGGGCAAGCATTCTACCATTTAGTTAAGCTCTCAGGCATAACACTAATTTCCAAAATATTATTCTTTGAATATAAAATGATATCCACCAAACCTTATATTAGGAAGTGTTTCAGTCCACAAGTGGTCAATGCACAGTTCAGGAATAATAGGCTCTGTTTCCGGTGCCAAAAACGAGTCGTTAAAACTGCCACTTGGAGAATGCGAAATACTGTGTCTCTTTGGCGACTGATTATGGCTTGAAAGGTTGAATCTTTGCACCCCTGAGAAAGAGTGCACACCTAAGGCAGGAGAATGAGCACGGCTGCAAAATAACCAGAGAGGACATCATCATGAGCAACTTGGGTGCCTAACACATGCCAATAGCTTCAATCCTGCACATGGGAAGCACTCATGGTACAATGCTAGTTACAGAGACACTTTCAGGAATGAACAACTATTTAAATGGTTTGTCTTAATGCAATTTATAATAGCCTCAAGCTTTATTTAGATCTCATGTTAAAAAATACACATGCCAGACATAGAGGAGCATGACTTTAATCCCGGCACTCAGGAGGCAGAGTCAGGCAGACTTCTGTGAGTTCAAGGCCAACCTGGTCTACATAATGAGTTAAAAAACAGCCAAGACTACACAGAGAGACTCTGTCTTAAAAAAAAAAAAAAAAAAAAAAAAAAAAAATTACAATTATAAATTTCACTTAGAACTGAAAATGAGTCTATTTCCTTCTTCACAAAATAAATGGCATATATTATTCAAAGTATGTTGCTGTACTTTCAGCCATGTACCAACTAGCCAAGCAGTGGTGATGCATGTCTTTAATCTCAGCACTTGGGAGGTAGAGGTAGGTTCAAGGGCAGCTTGGTCTAAAAAAACTAAAAAATATTTGTAGTATTAAATGTTCATCCACGTGTGCTACCACATCAAGGGAGAAACAACACAACTTTACAGCATCATAAGTGGGTTCTAAATATGATTCAAATACAAAATATTAGAGCATCAGAGATTTAGAAGTCCTAGAGTGGCCATAATTGGGTTTATGTCTAGTCCCCCTAAAAACTACCAAAGAGTCATCAATAGAAACCTTAAATTCTTTGGAACACAAGAAAGCTGAAAAAGGGCTGGAGAGATGGCTCAGCGGTTAAGAGCACTGACTGTTCTTCCAGAGGACCCGGGTTCGATTCCCAACATCCACACGGCAGCTAACAACTATCTGTAATTCCAAGATCTGACCCCCTTACACAGTTATACATGCAGGCAGAACACCAATTCACATTTTAAAAAAAAAAAAAAAAAAGGAATCTGAAAAAGCAAGTTTCCATTGCTTGGAATATCTTGTTGAAAACAAAGCAAAGCACCCACCTAAGAGCTGCCATGTTGGAGATGGAAGGCGAGCGGGAATGCAGACTGGGTGATGAGGCAGATCGACTCTGGCTATGAATGGAGGAGTAATTCTGGAAAGGTGAAGGCACAGGGGACTCGCCTTTGGAGAGGCTTCTGAGATGTGCTGTGAGGGAGCTGCTAGTGGCTACATTCTGAAGGGCCCCGGCCTGCTCAGGGAACTTTAAAACAGCATTCTCCTCCTTAAATCACAATAAATGGGAAAAGTAAACAATTGGAATAAAGAATGAACGAAAACTCAACTGACCTTAATGTGCAAGTGTTCAGAATTCACCAGCTCTCCCAGGAAGAAGCAAAATAATGACCCTCACCTCTGGCTTTACTCTCCGCAGAGTCCACACAGAATGCACGTTCTGAACAGCATCATAGGTCATTACAATTGAGGGGTCAATATTAAGAAACACAATTTTCATTGCAGGATCTACAACATACTGCACCCGTGATGAACCAAAAAGACCTGAAAATCAAAATGAAAATGACCAGATATAGAATAGTGGCTTTACTATTAATATTATTAAATTCTTTTAAAGGAATTGTAAAGAAAGTTCTCATTGTTCCTAAAAGGAAAGAAATCAAGCCAAGTACAAAACCCATTCAGTATGTAACTGACAACAAATTTTAAATTTACTGAGTGTCAACTTCCTCAAAATGCATTAAACACAACATAATAACTAGTTGTACTTTGACACACATCTAACTCAAAAGTTGAAGATTCATACTGATTTGTCATCAAACTCATCTTTTTCATCTTTTTTTGTAGGGGAAGAAGATTGTTTATTTGTTTGAGACAGGGCTTCACTAAGTAACTCTGGCTATTTGTCCTGCCTAGAACTCACTAGGTAAACCAGACTGGCCTCAAACTCAGAGATCCACCTGCCTTTACCTCCCAAGTGCTGGGATTAAAGGCACACAGCACCACATCAGCCAACAATTAACTTATTTCAAGATTACATCCATCTACTAGAAAGGTCTGACTAATTGGCTCACAGGCTCTATTCTGTCCTTTAATAATTAACCCAGAAGCAGTGAACAATACGCATTTTACTTAGTACAAATGAAAAGTTTTTCCGCTGAGTTATTTTTCATATAAATGGTAATATATGTTTCCATATCCTTAACAATTTTCTGTTCAGTTAAAATATTGAAAAATTTAAAAAACATGATTATTCTGCAGAAATAGAAATTATTTTATAAAGAAATAATGAAACTAGCCAGGCATCGTAAAACACACCTTTAATTCCAGCACTTGGAAGACAGTGGCAGGCAGATCTCTGTGGATCTGAGGCCAGCCTGATCTACATAAAGAGTTCCAGCCCAGTCAGGGCTACACAGTAGAATACTGTCTCCAAAATATAAAAAACAATCAAAAATAATAAAACTATCTCATGAGGCCACCATCTGACTAAAGTCAGAGGGCTTGCTTTTTTTTTTTTTTTAAACTTACTTTATTTATTTATTTATTTATTTATTTATTTATTTATTTGCCTTGGTGTTTGCCTGGAACTGGAACTACAGACAGTTGTTAGCTGCCATGTGGGTGATGGGAATCGAACCCAGGTCCTCTGGAAGAGCAGACAGTGCTCTTAACAGCTGAGTCATCTCTCCAGCCCCAAGGGCTTACTTTTTAGGAGTAGAATGGAGCTGGAGATGGCTCAGCCATAAAGAATGTTTGCTGTTCTTATAGAGGCCCAAGTACAGTTTCTAGCACCCAGAGCCCACCACAGGCAGATCACAACCCCCTGGAAAGATCCAATTCTATCTCCTGGCCTCTGTGGTCATATGAACTCATGTGCACGTACCCACACATAGGCACACACACATAAACATAATTAAAATTAATAATAACAAAATCTTTTGTAAGAGAGAGAGACAGAAGCTTCCTAACCCAAAAGTGCTAGTCTCAAGCAATCTTCCTGCCTCAGCCTGAGAAGTAGCTGGGACTATAGGTACTTAACACCACAGCCCATTTTTATCAAATCAGAATCTTACTATATTTATAGTTTTATATATTATTCAAACATCCTACATGATCTACAATCTTTTTTGCCACTTGCTACAACCTTTAAAAAGACAGCTGGTATGTTTTACAAAAACAAGACAGAGGTCTGATTTAGTCCGTGGCTATCCCATTCATGATGCAGGAGATGAAACCTCAGCAGCATTTGGAATGCACCAGTACAATAACCAAAGACTCTAAGTGTCCCTCCAGTCTTCAGTCCTTATTATCTGTAGGTGGCTATTCATGTTTGGTAAAGGCTAAATTTAAAGCCAAGTATACAGGAATACTTCAGATATACTCAAAGTGTAGATCACCAGTAAACTTGAAAAATTGGTAAAATAGTAATATGTGCCCAGTAATCAGAACTTATGCTTTTTTTCTAAAAAAAATAAAAAATAAAACAAAAACCAAGTATCATTCATTTTCTTATTTTTGAAGAATAGTCAACTTTAGGCAAATTAACAAATGTCAAGTGTCCCTCACTGATTTATACGTCTTAGTTTTACTGAGATAACTATTATTCTTGCTTTCAGTGAGTTAATTTTCATGATAAAAGTTACCTTTATAAACACACTTAAATTATCTTCTAATAAAACAAGTCACTTTTTTAAATAAACTACATTTTATTTTCCTCCCTCCCTTGATATTAAAGCAGAGCTTATATAAAAGCGTATAAAAGTATACTTACTTCCAGATTTACAAACAAGTGGAGTTATTTCATCTAGAGGGTGCAGCATGCTGAACATAGTCGGCAAAGGTTCTCTAAAAGTAAACAAAGACAAACAATCACCAACAGGATAACTAAGTGTACCGTGTACTGAAGAAGCACCTAAGAGACTCTACTGTTACTGTTACCGAACATGAGAAGTCCTCATAGGCTCATGTATCAGTACTTGGTCCCCAACTTGTAGCTATGCTTTAGGAGCTTGTGGAACCTTCGGGAAATAGAGTCTGAGAGTTTCTGCCCAGCCCTGTTCCCAATCCCTCATTTCACTTTCTGATCTGCCAAATGCACAGAACCTCTGCCACACAGCCCTAGTAACATGAACGCTGCCCCACCTTCCCTGAATGAAGGGCTGGAACTGTGAGCCAAACAAATTCTTCCTCCATCAAGAGTTTGTCAAGCATCTTGTCACAGCTACTATCTCAAAAAGTAACCTAAATTCTTCAAATACTGTCTATCATGGCATCCTCTGTTTTAGTTCTAAAAATATCTTCTTGGAATAATTCTATACATTCACACATAGAAAGAAAATGATGGGGCTGGACAGATGGCTCAGTAATTAAGAGCCATGTGGGTGTTGGGAATTGAACCCTAACCCTAACCCTAACCCCAGAGGACTGGGGTTCAATTCCCAGCACCCACATGGCAGCTCACAACTGTCTATAACTCTAGCTTCAGGGCAAAACACCACTGTACATAAAATAAAATTTAAAAAAAAAAGAAAGAAAAGAAAATGACTGTCCAGGGAAAATCTGCAAATGGCAGCCATCACATGACAGAACTCAGAGACTGTTATCTGAGACTAAGACAATCATTCACTTATCTCTTAGTGGCAGTGTGACTACTATGTTAGCTAAGAAATTTAATCTCCTACTCCTCTGTGAGAGTCTGTATAGATCCCAAGAGGTAACTAATACCATCCCTATAACAAATATGAAAATGAAAACTAAGAAAGTGATAATGGTATGTCCACATTTCAATGAAGGGATGGGAGAGCGAATAACCGAATTCTGTCATTAAGCTACTAGTTAATGTTACTAAGGTAACTATAAGGCAATGAAGTATTGAATGAGTAGTCACAGCTGAGCTCAAACTGACATGAAAATATTTTAATACTTATGCTATGAACAAGGACATCACCACCACCCCAAACATTTAGGTTAGTAAGTTTACTTCAGAATCAACATTTTAAAATCCCAAAAAATAATATTCTGAATAGAATAAATTGAATACCTAGGTACACTTGAAGGCACCTCATGTGAAGAACTGCTTCTTTCAAACAGCAAACCATATTTAGTGGCCCACACATTTGCCACCTATCAATAAAAGGGTGGGGAAACAGAAGCAGGAGAACAACAGTTTAAGAAAAGGTTTTAGAAAACATGGCAAAACTTTAATTTTCTTTGAACTTACTGAGAGCTTTGAAAGTAACATGATCATAAACTACAGTACTTCAAAATCTGTGATTTTTAACAAGCAATTCTAATACAAAAATCAAACCCACAGAAAAGGTGCTCAGTGTGAAATCGCTGCCAATGTGGGTACCAACAGCATAGTGTAGTAAAACTTTAACAGAACTTAGCATTAAAAAAATGATGTGTTGCAGGCTGGAGAGATGGCTCAGAGGTTAAGAGCACTGACTATTCTTCCAGAGGACCTGAGTTCAATTCCCAGCAACCACATGGTGGCTCACAAACATCTATAATGACATCTGGTATCCTCTTCTGTATACTGTATACATAATAAATAAATATTTAAAAAAAATACAGATATGTTGCAAGAAAGAAAAATTAATATTATTCACATGCCGACTATAATAAAGCCAAAATGATTTCTTAAATATCACTAAGCTGAAAAACATGTCATACTATAGCTTATTTCACTAAAAACTATGTCAAACAGGAGGTCGCTAAAACTACTAAATACAAATTCACACTCCTGACACATAAAGAGATATACATAAAAATCTGCTACACATGACCTCTAACAAAATACACTGGAAAACTTAAAACACTCAAGTTTACCTGAAATGGTAAAGAAGCTATATAATCCTTCCCATCTACGCTGTGCATATTCATACATGAGCTCTGTAATATACATATGCATTTCTCTACTTCGTGACTCTCTGAAAGGAAAGAGTGCAAGATTTATGGATTATTTTCCTGCTAAACAGTTCAATCTACACAACAAAAGTCTATCAATGCATAATGCAAAACTGTTAAATCACTATGATTAAGAGTTGCTTATAAACATATCACACAGTGAGATAAATATTTGGAATCATGGGAAATAAGATTTCATAAAGAAACTTACTGTGGGTCTTTTCAGACTTATCCTGTGATGTAATGAAGTCACACCACAATGCCTAAAATCAAAACAAAATGTTTGTCTAAGAAAATTACACTTAAATAATCATCTGTGAGCTGATAAAATCAGTAACAATGGTATTTACATAATACATTTCCTCAGCTCAATATAGATGTATTTTTATATATACATACATACACACAGTCATACACACATACCATGGAAACAAACAAGACTAACAAAGTAAGATTAGAACACTTAATGCCACACATTCTAAGATGACTTATGTTTATAATTAAATCTTAAGAGAAAAGAAAATAGAACAACACTCAGTTGACACAAGTCTTACAATGAAAGCCCAAACATCAGCTCAGCCTGTGTAAATCCTAAAGGGATTACAGTCAGAGTTTAAAAGTGACTCAGCAACTCATCTCAGACTCTTGATGTTCATATTAAAAAATGTTTAGAAAACACCTTCCTCTATTAATGCCACTACACTAAACACTGGAAAAGCATACATTTTATGTTGTGGCGGGTGGTGGTGGTGCACTCCTTTAACCGCAGCACTTGAGAAGCAATGACAGGTGAATCTCTGTGAGTTCAAAGCCAGCATGGTCTACAGAGAGAGTTCCAAAACAGGATTCAAAGTTATACAGAAAAACCCTGCCCCAAAAATAAATAAATAAATAAAAATGTTTATGTTGTGTGTAGTCTGTCACAATCCTAAAATAAAATAAAATAAAATAAAATGCTACTAAATAATTTTAGTTTAAAAAATAAAGATGTTCTCTTTTTGTTTGCTTTTGAGATAAGAGTCTCACTATGTAGCCCTGCCTAGCCTAGAACTCAGTATGTACACCAGGCTGGACTCTGCCTCCCAGTTAAAAATAATACTCCACGGGGCTGGAGAGATAGCTCAGCGGTTAAGAGCACCGTCTGCTCTTCCAGAGGACCCGGGTTCGATTCCCAGCACCCACATGGCAGCTAACAACTGTCTGTAGTTCCAGTTCCAGGCAAACACCAAGGCAAATAAATAAATAAAGTTTTAAAAATAATAATAATAATACTCCATTATCACCTAACAGTAAATCCTTCTTTTAACTTCTCCAATTCTTCTCCAACTCTCCAACCAAAAAAAGGAGAAAAAAAAAAAAAAAAAGGAAAAAGAGTTTTACCTAGCTTTTTAAGAACCAGAATTCAAAGTTCTTTTTTAAAAGTTCAAAAGTATTGTATTTGGCCTGGCAATGGGAGCCCATACCTGTAATCACAGTCCTAAAGAGGCTGAGGCAGGGGGATTGCTCATTTAAAGACAGTCTGAGCTCTACACAGTAAAAAGAAAAGAAAGAAATTGGTCACTTTAGTGTCTGCTGTTCAGAACAGTCCTTTTTCTCCCTGACTCACTTTTTAAAGAGACTAGAATGTTGGGCTGAAGAGATAGCTCAGAGGTTGGGAGCACTGGCTGCTTTTCCAAAAGTCCTGAGTTCAATTCCCAGAAACTACATGGTGGCTCACAACCAAATATAATAAAATCTGGTGCCCTCTTCTGGCATACAGGCATGCATGCAGACAAAACACTGTACACACAATAAATAAATAAATCTAAAAAAAAAGATCCAAATTTTGGATTCATCTAGTTACTAATTTCCTTATTTTTTTTCTTTTATATTTTTTATTATGGATATTTTCAAATATATACACAAAGGAAATACAATGTATCCCCATCCACCAGCTTCCATAATTAACAGCCTCCTGCCATTCTTTTTTATTTTATTTTGTGAAAGAAGGTTTCTCTACAGAGCCCTGGCTTTCCTAGAACTTACTATGTAGCCCAGGCTAGCCTCAAACTCCGAGAGATCTGCCTGCCTCTGCCTCCTGAGTGCTGGGGTTATGGACCTAAACCACCACACTCAGTCTTAGTTCTTTTTTACTATTATTACATTTATGATTTATTTTGTGTGCACCACAGCACACCTGTAGCAGTCAGAAGACAGCTTGCAGGAGTCAGTTTTCTCTTTCCTGTGGATTCAATTTGGATGTTTGGGCTTAGCAGAAATCGCCTTTATCAGCCTAGCAATCTTTCTAAGTAACCTCCAACCCATCCCTCACCTCACATGTTTAGTAATTTTTCATCTCATGCTACTTTGTAATTTCATCACCCTGGGCCTCAAGTTTACTACAGTATGGAAGCTAGATCTAAATATTCACAATATATATTCCTCAAAATAAAATACAGTAGACATAGGGTTTTTCCTGTCTGAAAGTACATAATACCCTTTACCCCATTAAGTTACCTGGAACTCAATCACTTGGAGTCAGAAACCAAAAACAACTTCAAAGAAAAGACATTTACATTTAGCAAGCCATACGTTCCTGACACGGTCTCATCCTTTTCTGCAATGGTGTTAATAACCATTGCAACCTTGCAAGAACTGACTAGCACACTGGGCACTACAGACTCATTTCTATGTCTACCATTGATCTTACTTTTATGGGTTGTTATTCTTCAATAAGTTAAGAGTTTCCTTCATCAAAGAGAGATAAACTGTCTATCTTCCTGAAATAGAAAGTGCTTAATTTTGTCTATCAATTTTTAGAAACTTGTTCCAACAACCGCTACAACTGCAGCAAATTAGGCAGAATTTCCTTTCACTATGAATTCAGTAATTTTAATGTACTCAATATCTGGAAATAAATCATAGTAATCATGTACTTTAAAATATTTTTTGTTTTATTTAAAAATCACATAACTTTTTATTGACAATAACAGATCTAAAGGTCCACATCTAGTGTTAACATATTATTATTTGCAGTGCTATGTGTGTGTAAAAGTGCTTGCCTAGCATAGGGAAGGCCCTAAATTCAATCCTCAGTACTACAAAAGCAATAGCAATATAAATAAAAGATTGTGCCAGATGTGGTGGTGCACACTCAGGAGCTAGGGCAGAAGGATCGCAAGAACCATGGCAGCCTGGGCTACAGAGACACACACACCCCCCCAAATCATAATGATAAAGTGAGACTCTTACCTTCCTGCCAGTCTCTTCCCTACAGGAAAACACACTGCTAGGACTATTACAGTGCTGTCATTTGTTACAATTTTAAAACACAAGCTTTCTTCTAAAACAGTATACGTTTATATTAAGCAGTTAATCAACAGTATAAACTCAATGAGCTCACCTGCTGGACAGTGCTGTCCACTGTGAATGCTTTGTACACTGCCAGAGCCTGGCTTTTACTCCCTTTGCTCCAGATAACCATGTTCCCAGCCACATAGAGCTCTTCATCGTAGTCGGCTGCATCTCCAATCTCACTCACACCTTTCCTTAACTGCCAGCTTTCCTTAAAAATTAACACACAGGATATGCTGAAGCACTTCGTTTGTTTTCAATAGTCTGTAGTAAGACTTGCCTAGATTAAGTCAACACTAACTCCTAAAAAGTTTGTGGTCATGGGTGGGTGAATGTGCAAAGTGGTTACATGGTATCAAGGGAATCCTGAGATACTTGAGAGAGGGGGGAGAAATGGCTAAGAGCACTGGCTGCTCTTCCAGAGGACCCAGGTTTGAGTCCCTGCATCTAACTAGGTGTCTCACAACTGTCTTAACTCCAGTTCCCAGAGATCTGACACCCTCTTCTGGCCTCTGCTGGTACTGCGCACATGTGGTGCTTAGACACACAAGCAGGTAAACACCCACAGACATAATTTTTTAAAAACTGATTCAAAAATTCTGGGGCTGGAGAGATGGCTCAGGGGTTAGGAGCACTGGCTGTTCTTCCTGAGGACCCAGGTTCAATTCCCAGCACCCACATGGCAGCTCACAACTGTCTGTTGTTCCAGTTTCAGGAAAACACCAAGGCAAATAAATAAATAAATAAGTTTTTTTAAAAAAAAAAAAAACAAAAAAAAACTTCTATTTTATACTTCTACGTCCCCTGCATTATTCTGCCAAAAAAAATAAAATAAAATAAAAATAACACAGACAGCAAGCAAAAAGTGTGTCTTACATATAGATCATAAAATAAAATCTATGCCTGAAGAAAAATTAAAAGTATGTATTAAATATAATGTAGAGTAAAGAAAGACAGTGAGGTGCACAGGTGACTCAATGGAGGACCTGATACAGTGTAGACTTCCCTGCTTCACAACGGCAAATGCACCATTGCCTCTCCCATGTCCCATCCACAAGATGAATGGAAGATAGAACGTTTCTGATTTCTAACTATGTACATTCCAAGAGATTTGATTTCAAAGGTGTAGGAAGATAAAGAGAGCTTCAGCTCAGTGGTAGTATTTTGCCTATCAAGACCATGACCTTGGTTGACTCCCAGCACTATGAAAAACAGAAAACAAACAAACAAAAAAGGTTGCTGGGATACACAGGAGAACTATTCTGTTCTGGTGCTGTAGTTTTCTGACATACTTTTGCATCACATCTCTATAATTAAGAACCTCTACTTTGCTAGGCATTGTGGCACACACCTCTAATGTCAGTATTCAGAAGACTGAGACAGAAGGATAAAAGTTCAGGGTCAGTGGGCCTTAGTGAAGCCCCATCTAAAAAAAGATACTACTATTCTAGAAAAATGTGTTGCAGAGACCATTTCAAATCACTAGCATTTCGTCATATGAAATGAAAATAAAGTTTAAAATGAGCCACGATAACAGTACTCAACCCTTATTAAAAGTTATGTAGTATGCCCAAGTAGGCAGCACTGACTGAAATTACTAAACATGAGCCTTTAAAGTCCAAGTGCCAGCATGCATTTCTCACATGCATCTAGGTAGCTATAAATTACAAGTAAATTATTCATGCTGTGTTTAAAAAATGCGATGAGAATCTTTATTTAAAAAAAAAAAAAAACCTTGTGTTTCTCGTGGATTGTAACCTCCTGAAGGGATCCCACCAAGCCAGCAGCACCATCAGAGGACCATAATTCAGAGGCTGGCTGCAGCTGCCGAAGCTGAAGGTTCAAAGCATTAGGGTGGTGCTTGCAGTGGTCACGACCAAAAGGAACAAATTCCTGCAAATCTCCGGCTGCAATCATCGTTGCCCTTTCTTCAAAGAAGTTCGACATGGGTTCCAAATATCAACATTATTTCTGTGTGAATCCAAACACATTATCATCAGCCTTCTAGTCAAAACCAGTTTATTACTACAAAAACCTGTATGGAGCTATGGCAGAAACATGCCTGTCTACCTCATAAACATTTCTACACAGTTCACATAGGGATGGCAAACATCCTAACATTCTGTGGCATAGTATGTAAGGTGGGTGTGGGTTCTGTCTCTGATAAAACCTCTACAATAAAAATTGGTTTCATGGCATTACATTTAAATTACAATCCCCAAATCTGGCATAAAACAAGCATTTGATGTATAAACACTATAACCATCTGTTAGTGTTTAAAATGGCACTCAAGATTAACAAAGTCTAACTAAATTTGTCTTGAAGATCTCATGTGAAGTCTTTTGGGCATCCCTTTTTGTTTGTTTTTTACAAACACCGCCAAGTTTCTTTTTTTTTTAAAAAAAAAAAAAAAAAAAAAAAAAAAAAAAAAAAACTTTATTTATTTATTTGCCTTGGTGTTTGCCTGGAACTGGAACTACAGACAGTTGTTAGCTGCCATGTGGGTGCTGGGAATCGAACCTGGGTCCTCTGGAAGAGCAGACGGTGCCCTTAACCGCTGAGCCATCTCTCCAGCCCACACCTCCAAGTTTCTACAAAACTTGCAGCTATAAGCCCTCTGCAGCTACAATGTCTTTTCTGCTGTGAATTAAATGCCATCCTTAAGATGATTATGCCCAAAAACAGGAGCAAGTTTTCTTTTCCACCTCATATAAATAAATCAGTATTAAGAACAACTCAACTTGAAACAGAACCGCAAGTACCTTCTAAGACATTCCAAAAAGTGGCTGGCTTTTTCAAATTCTACTCAACAAAGTAGCCGACATTAAAGAACTTTATCCAACTTTCCCTGTGCAAGTACCTAATTTCACTCTTATAACTTAAACCTACAGGATTATTACTGCAGCATCATTTTCACAGTTAAAAAATGTCTTTTAGCCCGAAAGCATCACTTTCACAGTTCTCCAAAAAAATTATTAAACATGATACTCGTTACGGACCACATAAAAGTACTGAGCTGACATGCTATAAATAAAACTGTCATTACTGGTTACTAGGAACATATGCAAATAGTGGAAGCCAGAGTTGTGTCAGTTGTGTCACCGAAAAGAACAGGCTTTTCGGTGCTTTTAAGTAAAGCGCGCAGAGAGGTAGCGGCCCGCGAATCTGGCGCAGGGCGTGTCGGCGAACCCCGGAGAGCCCAGTTCTAGACAAGGGTCTCCCTCGCCATAGCACGCGCTCAGGTTCCGCCCCAGGACGCTCGACCCTCGGGTCACCGGGTGCAGCGAAACCCCGACACCACGTCGCAGCAAGATGCTACCCGGCCCGGCCCGCACCTGAGTGACCCGGGACGCGTCAGGCGCTTGCGAGCCCCGGCTGCTCCCCCGAGGCGCAGGGGCCGCGGAGGCCCGAGTGCAGCGGCAGGTCGGACACGATGGCTCCTCGGCCGCCACAGCTTCTCATTCCTTTTGCGTCACTGATCGGGAGGAAATATGGGCCGCAGCGGGGAACGGACGACGGACAGGCAGAACTCAAACTAAAGTGTCCATCTTGGCCTTCCCGTCCTGCCTTGCTCCGGGGCGGGGCAACACCAGGACGCGCGGCAGCCGAGCGGGCCTGGCGCCTGCGCAGTGAAAGAAGGCGCCTGAGCGAGTGCGCACAGTCGCATGACGTCACCTCCCTGCTGGACCTGCTCTCTGAGATTCTGAACTACTTTGTATTATGTTAGGTAATTTTTCTAGCTAGTTCCGTTTTGTCCTCATCTCAAGAGGCGATATGTGTCTCCGGACTAGCGAATAGGAGCGCAAGGGAGGCCGCTGTTTTTCTCAGGAATGCTAGCAAAGCACAGGAAAGCAAGCATCCCCACACCCAAAATGGGTTCTGGTCTGCTAATTGCTAGATATCTCTGAGTTTAAAAAGCAAAAATTTAAAAAAATAAAATAAAAATTTGTGGGTCCTCTCAATGCCTAAATAATAAAGTATCAGTCCTCTTTGCCCAGAAACACAGTAAGCTAAAATTTGATGCCTTCTCTATAATTGTCTATTGTGATACACACGTTGATATTTTAGTTCATTCTCATCCCTTTACTTGGAATATCATCCTTTAACAGGAAGGAGTTTCTCTTAGAACATGGTAACCTGAATGCCTGTTCAGCTGTGTATCCAAAATAGGTTCTCCCAGGTTCACAAGCATTCCTTAACAGTGTCCAGGCTGTTCTCAGCACTTCCTTTATCCCTTCCTGCAAACCCTGATCATCCTACAAGGTTGTTTCTATCCCCCCCAGGGTCTTCTGGAAAGAACCAATAAATGAACACACTTAAGTTACCTCTCAGAGTTTCATTGCCTCTATTCTATATCTCTTCTACCGCTTGCCCCACCTCAGTCTACCAGTGCTCTCAACCCTACAAGTGGTCACTTGGAGTAGAAGGGTACCTCACCCTCCAAGATGCTTTGTGCAACCACTGTCACAGGCCTTGAGACTGTGGTATCTTCTACCATTGCCAAATCTAGATGAAAAATTCCCCTGAGGAAAATGGAAATTGGCTTCTCAAGAGCCCATATGTGGAAATCCATAATGATAGGGAGCAAACTGGTCAATGAATGAAAGTAAGAACATGATTGCACCTATATATGGTTGAAGCTTTTATTGTATCGACTAGGGAGAATACAGCCAGAGGCATCTTGAAAACCTAGACTAAACATGACTAACAGACTAGACTTGACCATGAGAAGAGGAGGAGAGGGGAGCAAGAGAAAAGAGAACTACAAGAAGACCAAGAGAGATCCAAGAGAATGAATATTAATAGAGAAGTCAAGGACCAGATGAGCTCAGGGCCAAAATGGCTGATTTATATGGGAAATGGGGAGGAGGAAGAGGAGGAAGAGGAGGAGGAGGAGGAGGAGAGGAAGTGAAGCTGAGAAGCTGGAGAGGTTTAGGATTCGGAGGGGCTGCTGAGAGGAGCCAGAACCCTGTAAGGAGTATTTGTGATGCTGGAAGCATCAGCTTTAACATGTCAATAGGTACTTCATTTAGCCTTTTGTCCTGAGTTTCTTTGGAACCTAGCAGTCCATAGGAATGAGGCAGCAGAGACAGACTTTTAAATTCCATTATTCTCCTTCCCATGGACCGATCTATACAAACTGTCATGAAATATCTTGTGTGGCTGAGTAGACATCCCATCACTCTGCTGAGTTGGTGGAGTCTGGTTGTAAAGAGGCAGCCAGCACAATATTTGTGTCGTTCTTCTCTGTCCTTGTCCTCTTTCCTTTGCCTTCTTTCTAGGGATAAACGCCAATGCTCTTCATCCTTGGGTAGCCTACAGGAGCACAGAACACACTGCAGGACATCCGAGATGGGAATTAGGGAATCACTAAAAAGGTTATCTCAAATGTCATTCCTGGACATTTGTTTCTCTGAGCAAATCTCTTAGTGTGCTTCACTGTGGTTTCAGCTGAGGTGACACCAAGGCCTACCCTGATAGCCCCTCTCCAATATATCTATCTTCGTTAGCTCTCCATTGCTGTGATAAAATACCATGACCAAAATAATAGACATTGCTGCAAAATAATATTACCACAAATATTGGAACATAAAAAAATAGACATCTGTTATGTTATAATTTCCATGGACTAGAAGCCTAGGCCAGAACATCTGGAAGAACAACCAATGCTTTTTAACGACTGAGCCTCCTTTCCAGCCCAAAACAATTTTAAAAAAAAGAGAGAGAAAGAAAGAAAAGGAAAGAAAAACTTAGTTTTATGCAATCACAAAAGTGGCACTCTACCTACTTGGAGAATTTAAAGAAAAGTAACATTCAAGGGAAGGAATTATACAAAACAGCAGGAAACCTTGGGGCTCAGTATATAATCCTTATTTTAAGGCCTAAAACTACCCATTTAACCAAGAGAGTTTTCCAAATATTATACTCCCACAATCCTTTGGAGCTGCCTCCCTCTGGTCAGGTCTGCGCAGGACCCGCCCCCATCTTATTCCCTAGTTCTTAACAAGCTCAGAGAGTGAGAAATTACCCTAAAGTATGGCACAAATTCTATTTAGTATTATAATAAAAATCCAGATCCAGATATTGGGGGAAAGCTGAAATATCAAACAGGGAATAAACCACAGCCAATTCTCATCCAGTGAACTCCTCAGGCAGAACAGAATAAATCCTATCTTCATGGGTCCTCAGACTGACTGGTGGATCAGATAAAATACTGAACTTCTCCTGCCTTATATTTCTTTCCATGTCCAGCTATTTTACTTCCTGATTCAACTCTCCTAGAGCTAGGATTAAAGGTGTGTGTTACCACTGCCTAGCTATTAGGCCTTGAACTCACAGAGATCCAGATGAATCTCTGTCTCCCAAATGATGAGATTAAAAGCATCGTTGAGTCACCACACTCTGATCTGCATGGCTTGGTTCTATGGGTGGCTTGTCCTCTGATATTCCAGACTATTTTTATTAAATATACAATATATCACCACACTAAAGACTTTTATTAAAGAAAAATGGTATATAAAGAAAAGAAAGTCAAAAAAGGCTAGCTCTTAAATATTCATTTATTCTTATTTTATATGTATTGTGTACTTGCACTTAACCTTTTTTTTTTTTTTAAACTTTATTTATTTATTATTTATTTATTTGCCTTCGTGTTTGCCTGGAACTGGAACTACAGACAGTTGTTAGCTGCCATGTGGGTGCTGGGAATCGAACCCGGGTCCTCTGGAAGAGCAGACGGTGCTCTTAACCGCTGAGCCATCTCTCCAGCCCCTGTATTGTGTACTTGCTTGTCTGTGTATATACCAGATGGATGTAGGGGCCCACAGAGGTGATTGTAAGCTGCCCAACATGGGTGCTGGGAACTGACTTCCCATGTTTATACATCCAAAATTAGATTATACTTAATTTTTTATAGAGTTGAAGAAACAAAGAACAAGAAGTCAGAGCATGAAAGGGAAAAAAAAGAATGAAATATTCATTACCCATTCATTTGCATGATAAGTTGCAAAAAAAAAGCTGCAATGAATGAACTGTAGTTATTTTTATAGGCTTATGCATTGCAACTTGGTTTTAAGGGTTAAAATCTGTATTTGAACTAGAATACCCAACCACCCCAGTTTCCCACAAGTGAGGTTTTTATGGATATGGGATTTTCAGCTTTAAGGTAAAAGGGCCCAGATAAATTGAGATAATTAGAATCATGACTCTAATTTAAAGTTATAAATCACAGGTTTTCTACCCATCTACACAAACTTCATTTCTGGGTCCTTGAACATTAGGGCATTTAACAGAAACGACAACAACAAAAAAAAATGGTAGCAAATGATCAGTTCCTAGCACCCATGCTTGGCAGTTCACAGCCGTCTCCACAGGCACCTGCATGCTTAGAATCCCAGCACTCAGGAAGCAAGACAGAAAGTTCAGGAGTTCATGATTATCCTCAGCTACATAAGTCCTAGCCCAGCCTGGGCTATGTAAGACTCTGTCTTAATCACAACAACAACATCAAATCCATTTAAGAAAGAACAGTCCAAAAGGTGGAAACAGAAGATTTCAGGAATGACATCTTTGGGGAGAGGAAGGGGGCAATGTTCTTGAACTGCTTAACTTGTCTAGAGAGTTAATATAGTGAGGGACTGGCGCTGGACTTTGGAAAAAGTCTGAGAAGACACACAAATAAATAAACCATAACATAAATAGTTACTACTAATAATTCTGTGGGGAGAAGTGAACAAATTTGGAGAGCTTAGATTAACTGTTTCAAGAGGTACTTAATATTAAACCTCAGGGTAACTGCGTGGGTGACTTGCAGGGGGAAAGGTAGACATAGATTCTGGAGCAGATAGAGTTGGAAACTTAACACAGATTTAGTAAATTGGCTGGGGTTGTTAGGAAGGGAACAACTGAGTCTCCCTAGGAAGTTCAAACTGGCCTCACATTCACAATCTCCCTGCTTCAGTCCCCAGGTTCTAAGGTTACAAGCT